>LIEC01011877.1:138672-148684 GCA_001925005.1 Drosera capensis
GATAGAGTTTCATACCATGCCCTAGGTACTTGTTTTAACCCATATAATGTCTTATCTAACCTATATACATGATTTGGATATTCATAATCTTCAAAGACAAGAGGTTGTTCGACATAAACTTCCTCTTGTAGCTTTTCATTCAGAAATGCACTTTTTACATCCATCTGATAGATTTTAAATCCTTGGTATGCTGCATAGGCAAGGAATATTCTTATAGCTTCTAATCTTGCTACTGGTGCAAAGGTTTCATCAAAATCAATTCCTTCTTCTTGTGAGTATCCCTTTGCAACTAATCTAGCCTTATTTCTGATGACTGTACCATTTTCGTCAGACTTGTTTCTAAACACCAATTTACATCCTACAACTGGATAGTTTTTAGGTCTTGGTGTGAGATACTATACCTCTGTTTTTTTTGAACTCATTTAGTTGTTCTTGTATTGCATCTACCTAGTTTGTATTGCATTTACATCTATCTTAGGTTCTATTTCAGATATGAAACAGCTAGCCAGGTATTCTGCATTTGTTGCTCTCCTAGTCTGCACAGTTGCATTCTTATCTCCTATAATATCATCTTGTGTATGTGCCTTAATCCATCTTCCTTTGTCTTGTTCATGTGATTCTAATTATTGTTGAGGTTGTTCTTCTGCCTCTGCTGCAGTGTTATCATGTGTAGATGACTCTTCCTTGTCTGCAGTATTAATGATTTCTTCTGCAGTTTGTTCATTGCATGCACATTCTTCATCAAATACATTAGCATCTCTTGGGAATGTTTCTTTTTCATCAAATGATACATGACTGATTCCTCAACAATCTGTGTTTTCCTATTGTATATCCTAAATGCCTTGCTGTTTGTTGAGTATCCTAAGAAAGTTGCCTCATTTTTCTTAGGATCAAATTTCTGTAAATAGTTTTTATTATTGTTATGTATATAGCATATGCATCCAAAGGCATGAAAGTATTTAACACTTGGTGTTTTTGCTTTCCATAGTTCATATGAGGTTTTCTTATAAAGCTTGTGAATTGTGCACCTATTTTGAATGTAGTAAGCTGTGTTTACTGCTTCTGCCTAGAAGCTTTTAGATAGGTTTGCATCAACAAGCATTGTTCTAGTTTCTTCTATAAGTGTCCTATTCTTTCTCTCAGCCACCCCATTTTGTTGAGGTGTTTTAGGTGCTGAGAAGTTATGCTTAATTTCATGATCATTGCAGTAGACATCTATTCTTGTCTGATCAAACTCAGTGCCAAGATCACTTTTAATTGTTATTACTTCTATTACTTTTTCATTTTGGACTTGTCTAAGGAACCTTGTTAGTAGACTATATGTTTCACTCTTTTTATGTAGGAATATTACCCAAGTATACCTGGAGTAATCATCTACTATAACTAGAGTATATCTTTTCCTGCTTAAGCTTTCTATCTCAACTGGACCAAAGAGGTCCATATGCAGTAGTTCAAGAATTCTTATCGATTCTGAAGAGTTTAAAGGTTTAAAGCTTGTTCTAGTCTGCTTTCCTTCCTGACATGGTCTGCATAACTTATCCTTCTTGAATTTTATTTGTGGGAGTCCTCTTACTAGATTTTCTGAGGATAATCTTGCCATGGTTTTGAAGTTCAGATGAGCTAGCCTCTTGTGCCATAACCAATTTGTATCTTCAGCTTCTTTAGTATAAAAACAAGTAATCTGTTCTGATTGTGAGGAGTCGAAATCTATTGCATATATATTACCTTTTCTAATTCCTAGTAATTTGACTTCTTTTGTCATTTTATTTATTACTTGACATGTATTGTGAGTAAATGACACATCATAGTTCTTATCACATAACTGACTAATAGATAGCAGGTTATGTTCTATGCCCTTGACATAAGTAACATCTCTAAAGATTAAAGAACCTGCACCAAGGGTTCCATAACCTTTAGTTGTACCTGCTTTCTCTCCTCCAAATATGACAAGAGGTCCTTGCTGTTTTCTGAAATCCTCAAGAATGGATTTGTCTCCAGTCATATGTCCTGAGCATCCACTGTCTAAGTACCATATCCCCTTTTTCTTTTTCTGTAATGAAAACATGAAGAACTTTGTACATGGTACCCACTCGTCTGGGTCCTTATTGATTAGTTTTTGGAACCCACACTTGAACTATCTTCTTATGTGATTTCCAACATTCAAGTGATTTGTGGCCAAGTTTGCCACAGGTAAAGCAGTAGACCTTTGGTCTTATGCTTTTCAGTGGTCTGTTGCTCTTGACATGAGCATGTGTGTCTCGAGTATGGTTTTCTCCATGTTGATCTCAAGGAGTTATTCCATACTAAGTAGTTAGGTGTATGTTGAGATACATGGGGTCCTTCTCTAAATTGCATTTGAGAGTTTCTTACTCTCCTTTTATTATACATATATGGAGGTAGTATGCTCCAGCTCCTTTGAGGCTGAGCAGTAGAGATCTTACTTACAGATCTCTTGAGAATATTGTTCCTTTTAAGAGCTGTTGGTGCAGCAGAGTTATTTCTACTCTGCATGGTTTGTGCAGTAGAGTGTTGTACATATTCTGCAGTATAGGTTTTCTTCGTCTGCACCTCTGCTGCAGTAGATATATTCTTTTTATGTAGGACTTTTGCATTGGTCTGCTTGTCTTTCTTGGTGATTACCTTTTTATTCTTATTATTATTTAACCAATCATTGTATCCTATCCCAGTTTTATCATAGGTGGATTGGCCTACATTGATTAGTTTTTGTAGATCTAAGGTCTTTCCAGGCATCTACCTGCTTTTGAAGCTCAGTGTTTCTCAAGGTAAGTGTTTCCACCACTGCATTGAGAAGTTTCAGTTTTTCATCAGCTTCTTTCAGGTTATCTTGAGCATTGATTAGACTATTTTTAGTCTCTTCATTTAAATTGCATTTCTCCTTGAGAGTTGCAATTTGCCTAAGATTTTCCTTATTTTATTTTAGAAGAGAAATAAAGCTTTAAGAGGTTTCTTGAAGTGCTTCCTTCAATTCCTCTGTAGTAGCTTCTGAGTCAGAAAGATCAAATACCTATTTTTGTTCTTCTTCTTTTGCCATGAAGCATAGCTCAGCATTTGACATAATATCTTCATCATCAGAGTCTGTCTCGCTCCATGTCTATACAACATATGGCTTGCCTCTTTCTTTCTTCCCAGGGGTGACTTTGTTATGGTCCTTTTTAAACCTTGGCGCAGACGAGTCTTGAGTTGGTCGTCTGTACTGAGCAGCAAAGTGTCCTGGTTTGCCACAGTTGTAGCAGATTTCCTTTTCTGCATCTTTGGTTTTTAAGGAAAAGTTCTTTTTGAAGGTTCTCTTTTTGAAAAGCTTCTTGAACTTCTTTCCCATCAGTGTCAGTTCCTCTGATAGATCTTCTTCACTTGCAGAAGAGGTGTCACTGCTCTCCTCTTCCGCCATGGATTTCAAAACTCTCTCTTGAGCTTTGAAAGCTAAGGTTTTCTTTCTTGCATTATCGATCTGCTTCTTCTGCTGAACTTCAAGATTATAAGTATGTAGAACACCATAAAGAGTAGCCAGGGACATCTTTGTTAGATCTCTGGATTCTCTTATTGCAGTTGTCTTTGTGTTCCAGATCTCATCAAGAGATCTTACAAACTTAAGATTGACTTCCTTATTTTCGAAAATCTTTCCCAAGGTTTTGGTATTGTTGATGAGAATGTTGAATCTTTCAAAGAAGGTTGTCAGATCTTCATCAGAGTTGTATCAATACATCCTTCTTGTTCTCTCTGATCTCATTAGTTCCTTCGTTTCTTTGCATTAGAGCTTCCCATGCTTCATTTGTTGTCTTGGTATGAACTACAATTTCAAACATGTTGTCATCTAGGGATTTGAAGATTTGATTTAGAGCTTTTCTCCTAACCATCTCCAAATCACAATCTTCTCTGGTCCAAAGGGATTTTGGCCTTTGTACTTCTCTTGATGAGTCCTTTGGATCTGGCATCATTGGGACATTTGGTCCATCCAAGACAATATCTTGCATCCTCTCATCAATGTTGTTGAGATGTTCAAGCATTCTCAGCTTCCAGTGGTTGAACTTGTCGAAAGAGCAAGTTGGGGGTTCTCTAGTGTTAGGAAATTTAGGAAACTATGGTGGTGCCATGATAATCTTCACACAAGCAAAATGTTAGTAACTTCTTTATAAATATAATATGTGACCTTTTCTTTCAAATAACCGTTAAGTCTGGAAAGCTAGGCTTTGATATCAATTGTAGGGTTCGAGTTTCAACCTAGAGGGGGGAGAGGGGTGAATAGGTTGTTCAAGACTTTAAAGGTCTTTTTGTGCGGAATAATAATATTTTGCAGACTATTATTGTGTGCATACTAATTAGTTAGTCTGCAGATGATACCATCTAGTCTGCACTCGAGAATTGTAACTCCTTGAGTCTTTATCTCGTTTTCGGCTGTGATAATTTGTTAAACGTAATTCTAAATATCAGTACAATGAAAGCAGTAAGTGGACACAATATTTATACTGGTTCAGACACTCGATATCAAATGATGATCGAGAGCTTAATCCAGTCTTCCCTTGGTGACGAGTGTAGTCAACCCAAGAGGTGAGTATCACTATCTTCTTGTTTTTGTTTACAAGAGACTTTCCTTTTACAAGTTATCTAACTTGAATGAAAGACAAAGAACCTAGAGGCTTTGCACAGATCCGAACTCTAGACTCTGCTACAAGATTTTGTTCTTCTATAGACTAGTGACACTTTCGATTGTATCCTCACGACTTGGCTTTCTTGAGTAATCTTTGAGTTGCTAGATTTCTTTGCATACTTTGCTTTTCAATCTTTGTTCAACAGCACTCAAGTAAACGTTCATCGGTTCCATTTTATAGGCTCAAGGAACAAACCTTGTAGACAATAAACTTTTTCCTGGCAGTCCATTCATGTCCTCCACCATCTCGTTCCTGATGCTGGCAGTCCACTACACAGAATCCGTGTCGTTGCTACTTTAACTCAAATCATCGCTTGAGTGACTTTATACCTCTGACCCAACCTTGGGAATCACCTCTGTTGCAGTCCAGACTACTGTAACTCCTGGTTTGCATACAGTCTCTGTCACAGCCCTAGTCTGCATCCCATACTGCAACCCTAGTCTGCACCCAGTCTTTGTTGCAACCTTAATCTGCACTCAGATCTGACTCAGTTTATGCCTTGCAATGTTGGTCATTGTCTGCAAGCTCAGTCCTTCATCCTGAGGCCTTTGAGTTCCTTTGTTGCTTATGAATGCATTAGTTGTTTATCCAAAGTCCTTTGTAGTAGTCTTCATCTGGTGGCTTGCACGAACCTTATTCATCTACACCTAGCCTGCAACTATCTACTTGACTTCTAGCATAAACACACTGACTACTTCATAACTAATACATCTAAGTTTTGTTACATCAATTTCTATACAA
The DNA here is from genome assembly GCA_001925005.1 of Drosera capensis. Classification (NCBI taxonomy): domain Eukaryota; kingdom Viridiplantae; phylum Streptophyta; class Magnoliopsida; order Caryophyllales; family Droseraceae; genus Drosera; species Drosera capensis. The sequence continues at coordinate 144,081 of LIEC01011877.1, forward strand.
ATGGAGGGATTGCATATTCCTATCAAGGGGCAAAGGTCTCATCAAAGTCAATACCTTCTTCTTGTGAGTATCCCTTTGGAACAAGCCTAGCTTTGTTTCTGATGACTATTCCATTTTCATCAGCTTTATTTCTGAATACCCATTTGCAGCCAACAACCGGATAATTCCTGGGTTTAAGTATTAGATACCATACTTCATTTCTTTGAAACTCATTTAGTTCTTCTTGCATGACATCTATCCAGTTTGGATCATTTAAAGCTTCACTTATTAATTTAGGTTCTATTTCTGATATAAAGCAAGCAGACGGACAGGCTCTCGTTGTCGTCTTTCTAGCCTTCACAGGTGCATCCTTATCTCTAATGATGTCGTCCTGTTTGTGTGACTTGATCCATCTTCTCTTATCTTGTTCATTAGTTGTTTGTTCCAATTGTTGTTGAGAGGTTGATTCTTCTGGTTCTTCTGTATTATGATTTTCCTCATTATCCTTTATTATAGATTCAACACTCGTCTGCATCTTGTTCATTATCTATGCAAGCACATTCCTCATCAAAAACATTGGCATCTCGTATGGATGTTTTTGATTCATGAAAGGATACATGTACTGACTCCTCAACCGTTTGTGTTCTTTTATTGTACACTCTAAAGGCCTTGCTGGTTGTGAAGTACCCTAAGAAAGTTTCCTCATCTGTCTTAGGATCAAATTTCCCTAGATAGCTTTTGTCATTGTTATGTATATAGCATTTACATCCAAAAGCATGGAAGTATTTGACACTTGGTTTCTTTCCTTTCCATAATTCATAAAGAGTCTTTTTATGTAATTTGTGAATTATGCATCTGTTATGAGTGTAGCAAGCTGTATTTACTACTTCTACCTAGAAGATTTTAGGTAAATTTGCATCAGCAAGCATTATCTGAGTTGCTCCTATGAGTGTCGTATTTTTTCTTTCAGCCACACCATTTTGTTGAGGTGTTCTAGGTACTGAGAAGTTATATTTGATTCAGTGATCATTGCAGTAGACATCTACTCCTGTTTGGTCAAATTGAACACCATTATCACTTTTAATTGTGATTACCTCTATACGTTTCTTATTTTGAATTTGTCTAACGAATCTAGTCAACAGATTGTAAGTTTCGCACTTTTTATATATGAATATTACCCATGTGTGTCTTGAGGAATCATCTACTATAACTAGAGTGCACTTTTTTCTGTTTAAACTTTGTACCTCAACTAGACCAAAAAGATCCATATGTAATTATTTCAGAATTCTAGTTGATTCTGATTAATTTAGAGGTTTAATGTTTGCTCTAGTCTTCTTTGCTTCTTGGCATGATTTGCAAAGTTTATCCTTTTTAAACTTTACTTGTGGAAGTCCTCTTATTAGGCTTTCTGAGGACAGTCTGGCTATAGTTTTGAAATTAAGATGAGCTAATCTTTTGTGCCATAGCCAATTTGTGTCTTCAGGTTCTTTAGTATAGAAAAATGTTATTTGTTTTTACTGTGATGAGTCAAAATCTACTACATAGATGTTTCTTTTTCTAATTCCTAGTAATTTGACTTCTTGTGTGATTTTGTCTTTTACTTGATATGAATCATAAGTAAATGATATATCATAATTTTTATCACACAATTGACTAATGGATAGCAGGTTATGTTCTAAGCCTTTAACATAAGCTATATCTCAAAGGATTAAGGAACCTGTACCAAGGATTCCATGGCCTTTAGTTGTACTTGCTTTTCAACCTCCAAAAATAACGAGAGGTCCTTGTTCCTTTATGTAGTCTTCAAGGATAGATTTGTTTCCCATCATGTGTCCTGAGCATCCACTATCAAGATACCTCTTTGTCTTTCCTGCATTAAAACATAGAGAGCTTGTACATAGTACCCACTCATATGGGTCCTTATTTGTTAGTCTTTGGAATCCACACTTGAATTATTTTCTTGTGGGAGTTCCAACATTCAAAGGACTTGAGACCGAGCTTGCCACATGTATAGCAATAGACCTTTGGTCTTATGGTTCTTAGTGGTATGCTCTATCTCGTCTGCTGCACTTGACATGAGGAGGTGTGACTCAAGTGTGGCTTTCTCCATGTTATTGTGGAGAAGTTGTTCCACTCTGAGTATTTAGGTGCATACTGAGCTTCATAAGGCCTTTCATTGAATCTTTTCGTAGGATTCCTAGCTTTCTGTACCTTATGATATTTTATATCAGCTCATGCTGATGGTATGCTCCAACCATTCTCGGTTTCAATAGTAGAGATCTTACTTTGCAGTAAAGATATCTGCTGCAGACTACTCTTGCTTTTCTATACTATTTATGTAGTGGAGCTTTTGCTCTTCTCAATAGCTTGTGCAGTTGAGGTTTTGCTCTTCTACACACCTATTGCAGTATAGGTATTCCTTTTCTGTAGGTTTGTTGTAGTAGTCGGTTTTTCTTTCTTGATAATGACTTTTTAATTCGATTTATTATTCAACGAGTCATTATATCCTAACCCTGTTTTATCATGGGAGGATTGGCCTGTGTTGAGCAATTTTTGCAAACACAAAGTCTTTCCATTCCAAGCATCTACTTGCTTCTGAAGCTCAATATTTCTCAATGTAAATGTTTCCACTACTACATTGAGAAGTTTCACCTTTTCATTGGCTTCTTTTAATTTAGCTTGAGCATTGAGTAGACTGCTATTTGTCTCCTCATATGCTAGATTGCATTTCTCTTTGAGACTTGCAATGAGTTCACGATTTTCTTTATTTTCCTTTAAAAGGGAAATAAAGTTCTCAGACGTTTCTTGAAGTGCTTTCTTCAATTCCTCTATAGTAGCATCAAAATCAGAAAAGTCATTCTTAGCCACGAGATACAGTTGAGCATTTGAGATTATGTCTTTATCATCAGAGTCTGTTTCACTCCATGTATTCGTAGCATAGGCTTTGCTTCTTTCTTTTCTTCTAGAATTGCCTCTCTATATTTGTGGCCGTGTACTCTCATGTTTGGTTCTAAGAAAAATAACCTATATGTACAAGGTGTAATCATCAATAATCACAAGAACATACTTACTTCCGCCTCTGGTTTGTATTCTCATTGGTCCACACAGATCCATGTATAGCAATCGTAAAGGTTTAGAAGTACTTACCACATTCTTGGAATGGAATGATGTTTTGACATGTTTACCTTTTGCACATGAGTGATACACCTTGTTACTCATATTTCATTGTAGGCAGACCACTCACTAGTTTCTTATAATTCAATCTATTCAACAGGTGATAACCAGCATGCCAAACCTTTTATGCCAAAGCATGGCATTTTCTTCTTGAATAATTAAGCAACTAAGATTGTTAATAAGAATTTCATCCAAACTCTCTTCGTAAATATTCTTGCACCTTTTTCCTCGAAGAACAAGTTTTCCTGTCTTTGAATCCTTCACATTACAAACATTTTCAGTGAACACTCAACCCTGTTTCCTTTGTCACAGAATTGGGATATGCTAAACAAGATATGCTTCAATCCTACAATATAATGTACATTATCAATAAAATGAGAAAGTGACGTGCTAATCTTATCGGTACCTGCAATTTTACCTTTACCATATGTCTATTTTGTCAAAAGTCACATTCCCTCTATCAAAGGCTTTGAGTGAGAGAAATAAAGATTTATCACCTGTCATATGCTAGAGTAGCCACTATCCAATAGCCATAAGTTATTCCCTCTCACTCTTTCCTACAACCATGAAATTAAGGGTTAGTTTAAGAATCCACTTTAGGTTGGGTCTTTTTATAAAAGCAAAAACAAAAATAGGAGTAGGCGAAACAATATAGGTGATTTTCACTCGTCTCAGGTTCTTAGCATGATCATTAAGCCTCTTTTCACGGTTTTTAATCAAATGACCATCTAAGCCACAATAAGTACACAACAGATAATCAGAAACATCAATGTATTGCTTTTGAGGTTTTCTAAAGGATTTGCTTTATTAACAGCCTCAAATTTAAGTCCATATTTATGACATGATCTATTAAATGTAGGTTTGTTTCTAACAGTTAACCAGGAAGGGACGGGCCTTCGTTACTCAGCCATTTTGGTCAATGGCCCTGATTCCCCAGTATACTTGTCATCAATGGATATCTTAAATACCAGTAAAGTTACTTTCTTTTCAAGCTTGTGATTCTCCTTTTGCACATAAAGCAATGTTATGCAGTAACTCAGATTCAGTGATCTCTCTGAATTTGACAAAAATTGGTTTTGACTTCATATTCTCTACCTGGAAGGTTTGAGCCTTAGTGGTTTTCCTTAAGGCCTTGATTTCCTTCGAACTTTGAATTCCTAAGGTAACTTGCATATGCTCATTGTTAGATTCAGCATATTGCTTGACTCATTCATTTCATCCCCAGGCCTCTCAATTTTGGATTCAAGATTTAACTTTTCATCAATAATTCGACCAAGATCATTCAAAACTCTTTCAAACATGATGACCATATTATCTTTAGACAGCTTGCTCAAATCATTGGTAAACGTTTTGACATCAATTACCTCATCATCTGATTCTTAAGCATCTTAATCCTTGTTAGCCATAAGACAACCTTTGGAGCTCTCTTCATCCTTTGATTCATCATCATA
>LIEC01011878.1:0-80725 GCA_001925005.1 Drosera capensis
ATGGGTGTTCGTGATCTGGAGGCATGTCAAGATTAGGGGGGAGCATGTTAGCTAATAATCTTGACCAAAATGCATAAAACGTTTCCACCGGCCATCACTATTCCACCGGCCACTATTACACGTTTTTTGTACAAAAACGTGTTTTACAATTCGTTGATTTAGCCCTATAAATAGGTTAGGAACTCTTGTATCAAAGGCACCTCAATCAAGCAATAAAACGAAATCAGAAAAGGGTTTTACCCACCAAATCTCCTTGTCTCAAACTTACAAGGAAGACAACTCACGTCTTCTCACTCGCCTTTGGAAGATTTTGAGATTTCTCTCATCCCATAGGCTAGGCTGTAAATCACCAATCTTGTCAAACTTGTCCTCGCCTTAGCTATACTTGTCTTCCTCTTCGAGACTTTGATCATCCATGGGAGCCAGTCATTCCAGCGAAAGCTGGAAGAGTGCAGCTTCAACTTGCACAGCAAAGGTTTAATCATATCCTGAGAACAGAGACACTCGAAAAACAAATGATCACAATGCTCACGAGCAGCTCTATAGAGCTCACATAAATTATCCAAAATAAGATTATGTTCCCATAGCCATTTTTTAGTTTTCAATGCTTTCTTCGTAACCAACCAAGTAATGAAAGCCACTCTAGGCCTTATATCCTTGCATCAGATTAGCCGATGCCAGAAGACTTTAGGCTTGACGGAATAACCAACTTCACAGAATAAGGAACCCCAGCATCTATCAATACATGTTTGATATGCATCATTTTGTCTATCCTCCATATCCCAAATACTCCTCCCCTTCAAATAGTTTGCATTCACTCATTGAGACCACAAACGCTCTTTCTCTTTTTCAATGGCTTAAATATTTTTAAAGAATAATGCAGCATTCCAGAATTTCAGAATACTAAACACAACATAAAACATAGACATATGTAATCAATAAAATTATTTATATTACGAATCGTTCGCGGAATGATTTAACATTGTTTTATGTAAAAATTATCGCAAAATACTAATGATAGTTTAATTTATGTATTTCGATCCTGAGCCAGTGACCTAAGAAATTAGAACGAGTCTCTCAAAATACGTGTTGAATAATATAATAATGATCAAACATTATATTTTTTCATGGGACGAAAGGAGTATCTATTATATATATAGTTATCCAAAATGATCCATTGCTATATCACTAAATCAAAATTATTTTATACGTCATTGATATATATGTCAATAAGTTATTTTAAGATATTTATTTATGCTTTGATTTCTAATCTCGTACAATGCAAGGATCAATATTCCATTTAAAATTACTATATAAAGATAAAGAAAACTAATTTACTATAAACTTTAAGTATATTTTGATGTAAACCAATTCCTTGTCCCACAATGACATTATAGCCCTGTAAAATAAAGATAAGGATAGAAAAAACTGTTACAATGGTCTAAGCCAATAGTGTTTCATCCAACCCAATATGTCATTGGCCTCCACTTTGGATGTTAACCACCACCTAGCCATACAATAGCGCACCAAAGGCACACATGTTTCAAGCTTGTTGCTACTGAACTTTTTCCATGACAACTTGGCTAATATGATACATGAAAAAACCGTTGAAAACCATAACAAATTTGAGTGAAATATCGATTCACCAGAGAACAAAAGATTGACGTTAATATGGTAGAATGATATGTTGCTTTTTCTAACTCCCAAGAAAGAAAGCGTTAACTTAAACATGCCAATACAAAATGAGCTCATCATTATTTCCGATCCCAAATAATTTTAGATTTTCATGGAAACACTTAAATGACAAGACAGGTGGATATCCACCAGTCTGATAAGGCAGCAGACCATCTATGCAAACGCTTTAACAGTATGTTAACAAAGAACAACAGGGCCGCCGTGAAAAGCTGCTGATCTGAAAAACAAAATCTTCAGACACCCACTTAGTACCGGTTCCAGTAGGTCCTGCGTCTGAACCAGTTGTAGTCGGGCAAACTTTGGATTGGTCCAGTTGCAGCGATGGCAATATCCTGCGAAACAGATGGAGGCTCCATTAGTCATGAACAAACAAAAATGTAGTTTTCCTCCATCTCAATATAAAATCTTCGACATGAAAGTGAACCCTTATCACAATAAATTTTGCTCTTGGACATGGGTGGTTGCGGATCGTAGCACAATGACATGTGATTTATGCATAGAGGAGAGCAAAACGAGATGATTTTACAGCGTAGCAAGAAAGAAGCATTTTAGAGAAGTTGGGATCCACAAATTCAAAATTGTAGCCTCTTAAGCAACCTCGTCCATAAGTAGTTTGAAAGGATCAGCAACTTAGAAGCATCTTCACAAAAACACTCCTTTATTCACTACCATTGATAGTTCAATCGGTCTCTGGATGCTAGACCATCACACATGGGATGGTACACACAGATCAAAGGGTGAATTACGTATGAACCAGTAATAAATATGAGCAAGCCTTCAAGTAATCCTACAGCGGCAAGTAAAAGAGTCCTTCCAATTAGTATTTCATCCGGGAAAGAGTTTATTATTCGATTTACAAAGAGTATATACTATATAAAACTAAGATTAAGTGCTATCCAACAATAGAGATGGTAAGATCAGTAAAACTGAAACAACATTATATTAAACTATTAAAATAAACAAAAAGGGAAATTCAAAGAAGGGCGCGAATGATGCTCTAGTCGTCGAATGACGACGGCTCCCGTGACAACCCTCTGCTAGGAATGTGGAAACATAAACAAGGGCGGCTGAAGAGGTGGTGATATATGTTACAGTGACAGTTTATGAAAATCCTGGGAATGTGGTAAAAAAAGGCTGTGAAACTGAACTCTACGATGGTTCCTAATGAATGTTCCACTCATTTCTCTGAGATAAATGCTTTATGATAGATTTTAACGTCAATTTTTGTATTGCTTTAGTTATTTTTAGGGTTGAGCTCTTTGTAACATTGTTTTCTTGTTTTTGTCTCAGAGGTTTTGAAGCTTTGGAGCATTCTTGGGAACTTTGATTGAAATCCTTGTGATGAAGTTCAAGGAATTTTAAGTTAAGAATAAAGAATTTGGAGCAAGGATTAAAGATCGAAGCTGGAAAATAGGAACTTGAAAAAAATTGTGTTAGAAGATGCTCACAGGGAGTTGTGGCCTGCAGGAGAAGGACTGACTTTAAAGAAGACATCCATGCCTTGTTGCAGGCTTATCTAGAGAGCATGTTCAATATTTGGCTAATATTATGGGTTGTACTGTTGGTCAATAACCCGTTACACCCTTCGTTCCACAAAAAATACAACACTTATCTTACACCCTTCGTCCCACGAAAAATACAACATTTCCTTATTTGAAAATAAAAAACATTAAATCACTCTTTATCTGTTACGATAACCGCACTATTTCATCCTTACTTTAATCCAATTAGCCCGACCACTACACAAATACCAAAAAAATAATAATTCAATTCTCACCTAATTTCTTGAAATTCTCGATCCTAGTCAATCCGATGAGTTTTTCATGAGACGGAGGGAGAATATGTTTTGGAGTCCCCCCTGCTTCCTAAGAGGCTCGAGATTAAACACTAACGACCTCTTATTGAGATTAAACACTAACGACCTCTTATTGACCACATGGTATCCAGGATAACTCATAGGGAAGCAATAACACTTTCTTAAGCTGGAAGACTCAACTTGTGTTTGTTCTCAAATATAATATACAGAGTTGGTGCTCTCAAATCTTTCTTCTTTCAGGTGTCACAATATACCATATAGATGCCTCTCACAAGAATTTTCTTAGGAGTGGCCTTGCTTTTAATCATCCTCGGGTGTTAGTCTCCTAGGCTATTCACATTAAGCATGCCCAAGAGAGAGGGTGTGCTAGCCTTACTAAGGAAAGGATGCACTTGCGAAATAAGACAATGCTTACTAAGAAACTTGGGTTGTTCACATGAAGCAAGACACTTTGGGAGGGTTTAGTTTGGGGATAGGATCATGTAGGAATATTAGTCCTAGACCCGGGACTAATAGTCCCAGGATTTAACAATGCATTTTAATGTTTTAAGGATACAATCCATGGCTGAATATTATTTCAACGGGATCCCCCCTAAACCAGATTGAATGCAAGCAAGGGCATTCTTAGTTGCGGAAATCTCTGGTTCATGAATACGAAGAGACTAAACCTATGTGGGAGCAGCATATCAAGGAAAAAATGAGTGCAAGTGAAAGCCAAGGCTGCTAATTGGTGATTATCAGAAGGAATATGCTGGAGGGTAATCTGGTGCAAAGATGTTCTCCCTAGACATTCCTTTGCCACTTGGTTGAAAATGAAGGACAAGTTGAAACTATTCGGTTGACCAAAGGGAAATCCTTTGGGATTTCCTTTTAAGAACAAAGACAAGTTGAGGCGGAGACCTTGGGTGATAAGGGTTTTGTAGACACTAATGTTTTTTTACATCCGGTTATGCAACTGCAATATGGAGCTTAATGCTTCCTGTCTTCAATGTTGTAGCAAGAGTTGGGATCTGCGGGTGAGCTTAATGCTTCCTGTCCTCGAGGCTAAATGTTGTAACGCAAGTTGAGATCAGTGGGTGATTTGGCGGATACAGGTGTCGGGGGCAAGGCAACTCTGGCAAAACATCAAAGGAGAACCACTCAAGCCACTATATGTGACATGGAGATAAAGAAAAAGACTACCGTCAATAGAACAACCATGAAACCTGAGCTCTTAGCCGGAAGAATATTTGGAGAATGAGGCTTATTTCTACACTTAATGTAGTATGGTGAAACTGACATGACCACAAAGAACGAACACAACACACACTTAATGTAGTATGGTGAAATCAACATGATCACCAAGTACGAACACAACGCGCGCACCCAACGCGAACCCAAACCAACCCCCCCCCCCCCCCCCCCCACAACACACACGCAACAAAAAATAACAATACAGGAACCACAGAACAAAAGAACTATATAATTTCGGTAACTATATAAGTTCTGTTTCTTACCCTGTCATGGATAAAGCGATTAGCAACACGTTTCAAGGTGCTCGCATCAACAGCGTCAATCCTAGCAAACAATTCCGCGAAGGGTATTCTTCGCCCATAAGTGAGTAGCTGCACCCCAAAGATAGTACCACATTTAGTAACAATGAAGGGTCAAAAAACCCACCACGGAAAAGAGTTGAAGGAAAAGAACCCTGGAATGGCCGCAACCAAAACAATCCACTAGCTGCTTTTAATTTGTTTTTGTTTTAACTTCAATGGCCATGGATCTTTTGTATTGTCAGCGGGGTTTTTGTTTTTGTTTTTTTTTTTTTTTTTCAGTGGGATTTTGGTTTCTTTTACTATTAGTAGAAGGGTTATTACAAAATATTGGTTACAGGCCCTTTAGCCCCACCATACCAATATGGGGAAAGCGGATCTTAAGCGGTAGCAAGAGGTTATTTCAACACAATGGAGTAGTGCTTCCAGAACCAGTTGTTGCTGGCTGATTTAAAATCACAGCCTGTAAAAATTGTAGGATGATAATACACTCTTGTGTTGAGGGGAAGCAACAGAACTTAGAAAGTTTAATTTACAACCTGTAAATATTGTAGGATGATAATACACCCTTTGTGTTGAGGGGAAGCGGCAGGACTTGGAAAGTTTAATTTACAACGTTTATATCACAATGGTGTCCTCAGCAATCACAAAACAAATATTGTAGGTCAAGTGAAAGCTTCAAAATGCTATGTCATGATGGTTTATTAATTCTAGAGTGTGGCTATTAGCCAAGGCGTAAATTGAGCAATTCTACATACAGAGAATTCAGAAGGCACCGGCGGAGGAAATTCAAAGGCAAAAAGGCGAAGGCAACAACCCATTTATCATCAATGAGTGCATGGGCAAGAGAAATACAACGGTAAAAAATGAGACTTGCATTTCTAGCGACAGTGCTTTTTCCTGATTTGGGTTTTCCACGTTAAATCTTGTGTTCTTTGATTTCTTGTTCTTTGGTTCGACTTTTGATTCTTGAGTTGTGCACGATTGTTTTCCTAATTCCGTCGGATAAGAATGTAGAACCCTAACAAAGTAGTATCAGAACTTAAGTAAGATTCAATCTTTTGTGATATACATTATGGGTGTAGAACCCTCGACTTGGGGACCATCACTTCTTCTTCTTCTTTTCCATAAATATACATTATGGCTTTTTGCGCTTTTTGAACTTTTTGTTACAATGATTGGCTAGATGGAAAAAAGTGAAATACCACAGGAGTTGGATATTTCTCATTCAGATTATTGCAAAAAAAAAAAAAAGAAATCTAGACATATAGGGAGCACTGCGTACCCAAAAAAATAAATAGTAATGTCACCAAATCGACAAACCAAGAGCATATTACCTGCCGTCCTATGTCCTCAGCAACTGGGCTCGTCCCATCGATGTGAAGCAACAAAGAGGACTTCAACTGCAACAACAGGAAACAACCAATGTTTCTTTTTTCCTTTTTGCATATAAAACAAGGAAATTACAAATATGAGAAAAATGGATAATAAGACAAATCTGCATGCAAGATGGTACAAATTAGTATGATTTTCCTATCATTGTGCAAGACTACGTTGCTTCTTGTTTATCTCTCAAGAATTCGAGTATTATGTGATCATGCCGATGAGTCCCATGCATCAGGTATCATGCTCATTGAAACACATTATTGGCTCTTATTATCACTACTGTTGGCTATCCTTTCATAAAATTTTCTCATCTCAGAATTCTTTCTTATTTTCACATTTTGGTCTCGCTGCAATTGAATCAATTGAATCAAGCAAATAAATTAAGGGGTTATTTGGTATGACTACTCAAAATTGTGAAAACCAAAACCAATAACGAAAACTGAAATCGGTTTACAAAGAGATTTTTTTGTAAAAGAGAGGATCTTGAATACTGTACCAAAATGAAACATAAAATAAAAACTGAAAATCATTGTTTCTAGTTTTCTACTTTCGTTTTATCCGTTTCAGAAAACAGGAAGCAGAATCAAATATTTATGTTTCATCAGCCAGTGAAACGAAAATAGAAATAAAAAACAGAAATGATGTCAAACAGGTCCCAAGAAATAAGAAAAAAAAATGAAAATCATATATTTGCCTGATAACTTATCCAATTCATAAATGGAAAACGTTTCTGGATCAACAATAAAACGTTCTCAAACAGCATCCTTTTTTTAGCACTCCCAACTAATAAATGCATGTGGAATTCTACAAATACCTACACAAAGTCATATTTCCAGATCTCTGCCACCGAACACCAATAACATCAATCAAGAACCTACTAACAATACTTGGATTTACGACAAATTAGAGAACCAGAAATATCAGCTTACAGTAAGGTAATAGAGAAGCTCATTTAAATATGCAAAAGAAACAACACATTTGATTCCTCAAACAGGACGAAGTAAATCCTAAATTAAAGGAAAGAAAATTGCCAACTATAAAATTTCGAATTTCAAACATTATCAGCCGCAGCATCTTCTTGTGGGTGGTCCATTTACTTAACTGTACACAATGAGCACTCCAAAAAACTAACACCAGTACAAAATACTGGTACGAATGATTGGATACAGGAAAGGAGCTACTCCATAGTCCAACCAGAGACGTACAGTGAGCACTATCTGTAATATTTGACTGTTCAGACAGCAATGCTGAGACCTGATGTAGGAACTAGGTACCTGGACATGCAACCAGGAGGTGGAGCCAAAGTACCGAGCCAATCCTAACATAAATTAGCCTTCACTTTCCTCCCCCCCCCCCCCCCCACCCCCACACACATAAAAAAATGAGACTAAGCCAAGTAATAGTAAATAAGAATACAAGAACATGTGGAAAAAAGAAGTGATTGCATAGCTTGAAATTATGTCCACGTGAAGGTGAAAACTGGATTAATCAACCATCAAATTTTGGTACGCATTAACTTGATATCTATGAAAAGAAAGTGAAACTGAAGGAAAGACAAATAAAATAAAAGGGAACTCTATCATCAACTTGGACATGATAAACAGTTGGAAGTTGAAAATACCTGATTGCGAGCACGAGTAACATCCACATCTGAAACACGGTAACACAATTTACTTATTTCATGCATAATCGCCCAGGCTAAATCGTCCAAGCAATCAGGCTGTAAAATAAAAAACATACAATCACCATTAAAATACGGAAATCACATAAAATATTGCATAAAGTACTGTTAAGATCTGAAGGCTGTAAAACTGGGAACAAAATTTAAGTGGCAGTGTTGCCTTGACACGATTTTGAACTGCTTCATCTTAAGAAAGGCATAAGGAAATGTAGGAGCGCTAGAAAGAGGAATATTATTGGAAATACCAGCATTTAATGAGATGCGAGAAACAGAGGGAAGAACATGTAGCATGTAATGGAGAACAGCCCGAGAAACAGGAATTTTTGTACGCCAAATATCTTCTGAATTCCTATCCATATATTTAAGCAAAGTGCCAACAACATGACAATGAGTCCAATTCAGGCCTTCTATAACCAATACATATCCCATGACTATTCCCATTGGTAACTAAATACTATTTCTTACCAAGTTAAATACTTTTGCTTCATACTTTACATGGAAATTGGTTAGTTGACTGATTTGGCTGAGATTCATACTTCTACTTCGCACTTCACATTTAACAGACACTTTATGTTATGTACGATCTGATGGATTTGGCAAACATATTGACCAATCTTAATCCAGAAAATTGTTTATGGGGTCAAGCATGTCATTTGAATTTAACTGATTCATCAAATTCAGTGAACCATGAGAAGAACACTCTACTTAAATGAAGGTTGTTCCTGATTACTTTTTCACCCTGTGCATCGCAATCTATTTTAGATGAATAATGAAGGCTGTTCCTGATTATTTTTTCCACTGTGTGTGTCGCAATCTATTTTAGATGTCCTATTCATATTCAAGCCAACCCTCGGAGCACTAAGTAACTAGTCGGCAATAGCACTAGAGTTATGATACTGGCTATGTTGTATTGTATTACTTTTAAGCCATCTACAAAAAATACAGGAAAAAAGAGCAGCACCAAATATGACAAAAAAATGAGATCGACAAAATAATTAAGTATTTGTCAATGTCTCAAAATAAAGGGAGCCGAAGCCTGCACCTTAGCAGCTGCATAAACACCAAACAACCCTGTATCTTTGTAGTTGGTGTTAAAAGCCATCATACTTTCAGCTATTTCATCTACACCGACCCTTTGTGCCAGCTCAGAGCTGCATGTAATGACGGATATGATCAATTCTTATCCTTCATCCACCATCAGTGCTATTTGCAAGTACAAGTAACATCATGATCAAGGAACTAACCCCATGTGCTTTCCACCACCGGCAGTTTTGTTCCATGAACCCAACAACGACTGCATGACCATCAATGCAATAGAATCGGGATCCGTCCATGACGCTCCACTAAAAGCAACCGCAAATTGGGCTAGAGGAATATCATCATCTATCATCCTCACCTGCAATTACCAATTGACATGAACAGAGCTGCAAGATCCCCTCAAGACATCATCATAAGATGATCCAAGAACGCTCTAATTCTTGAGAGACACACCTCAGAACCAGTAAAAATAGCAGGTTCTTTTGTAACTAACTGTGAAGCAGTTGTTGGGTCGGTTGACAACCTTGTAAACAATTTCTTTACTCGCTCAACAACCTCCTCATGTTTGACAGCTCCAGAAGCAGCAATAACCTAGATAAACAAGTAGCTCAGATCCTAGAAACAGATCTCCAAAAACAACTTTAACGTCCACAACAACAGTAACCTAGAGGGGAAAAATATCAAACATGGGAAGCCCATTTCGCTTCTCAGATTACCATTCTTGGAGCAGTGTAGTGCGTTGAAATATAGTTTTGGAGATGAACTTTAGTGATTGTCTTTATATTCTGAGCAGGTCCCAGAATTGTCCTACCAAGAGGAGTATATTGGAACGCTGTTGCATGCAAATGGTCAAATATAACCTCCTCGGTTTGTCCTTCAACCTGTACGGTTATGATGGAGGGCACACATTAGCAACATCACTTCAAAAACCAGCTTCATTTGAAACAATGCCAAAAACAAACATGAAGGATACAAAAGATGGCACTTGAAGTGACACACACAGAGTGGCAGCTCTCCCCATATGAAATTGATAATAAAAGTCAAATAAACGAAAAGAAGCTACCTCCTCCATTTCGCGCAAGATGACATCACGCTCCCTATTGATCCGATGTTCATCAAAGGTGGAGTTCTGCAAAATATCAGCCAAAACATCCAAGGCATTATTAACATCCTTGTCCAACACCTTGGCGAAATAAGTTGTCTGCTCCCTGGAAGTATACGCATTAAGATGACCTCCCATATTCTCGATTTCCTCCTCCAACCCCCTCGCTGACCTCTTCTCCGTCCCCTTGAAAATCATATGCTCCAAGAAATGCGCAGTCCCATTGGTCTCATCACTCTCGAACCTCGACCCGGCGTCGATCCAAACCCCAACCGTGGCGGTCCGTGCAGCGAGGTCGGACTCCGTGGCGACACGAAGTCCGTTAGGAAGGGTCGTGGTCTTGGTCTCCGGGGAGGAGAGGATGGACGTGTGATCCTCGAGCTTCGGTTCCGGAGATCCGAAGCGGAGGAAACGTGGGTCGGGGTTGTCCAGTTTTTCGATCTTGTATTTCACTTCTTCGGCGAGGCGGTCGTAGATCATGGCGGTGGGCGGTGGAGGGACGGCGAGACCAGCGGATGAGTTGGTGGCCACAGAGGATGTGGAATGACAGCGGTGCTGGAGGATGGCGGAGGAGCCACGGCGGCTAGAGCGCCGCGCCACGGAGAAGATCCGGTTGAGAACCATGACTGGAGGTGCGGCGGAAGGGTTGAGGCTATTTCGACTCGATTATGTCCTTCAAGAGGAAGTCCTCTTCCAGCCAGAGATTTCTCGCCTTTTTTTTCCCTTCATATATAAGAAATTTACCCCCATTACAAAAAAAAAAAAAACACAAAAGAAATTTATCTAGGTGATTTTTTGATAAAAAAAAATTTTTATCTTTGAAGATTTATGAGAGAAAAAAAAAAGAGAGTAGAAATAATGATGGATGAATTGATATTATATAAAATAAAAAATAAAAATATTTTGATATTTTTAAACAAAAAGTTTTATAAAGATATTATAATTTTTACAGAACATGCAAGAAAAAAAATATTTCCTTTTATGGAACAAGGATAGTAAAATCTAACACGTAATTCATCTCCGTTCATATAGACATCATTAATACAATAATACTAATTCAAATAATCTTGTCATGTGAGGGTACTCGACTTTTTTTTAATGTGAGAATAGAATAAATATCGCCCATAAATTTGTATAATATCTCACTTAAATCCTTTTTGTAAACTTTGATATCATCAAGATAACAACAACAATATCTCAGATAATTCCGTCATCGATAAAGTTTGAAAATGATGAAATATACATTTTTTTTGTTACGACAATAAAAAGACTATTTTTTGATATCATCGGAAAAAAAAACGTAAGGTCAATAATATAAGGAAACAATAACAACATAAATAATAATGTCCATATTAAAACAAACAATAATAAAATAAAATAATATATATATATATATATATATTAAATAATAAATATAAAAGAAGACATATCTAAGTAAAGCTCATCTTTAAACCACATGAAAAAAACGCACTTAAACATCCTGGGTTTTTGGACCACTTCATATTGTTAAAACATAACACTAAACACTCCATGAGTTTTCAGCCACTAACTACGTCAATTCCAAAAGAAAAGGTCAATACTACGTCTGAAACCAAATACGGAAAATTCTGTCAATCAATTAAACCATCGCCGACTTCCTTGATCCATCTCAATCAATTGGAATTTCGAGATCTCAAACATTAATCGATCATAACAAATCAGTAACAAAGGGGAGATGGAAATCAGTTCCTCGACTGAACCTACTGTGGCTGACTGGTGGTTGGTAGCTGCGGTGGTGCGCGCTAGTAGAGAGGACATCGTCGGTGGTGAGGGCTGTGCATCCGAGGCACGTGGTTGCAAGTGGTGGCTGGTGACTGCTGTGGAGAGGGATCGATGGCATCCATGGTTGGTGGTTGCGCAGTGGTGGGTGGTGACCGCACTGGTGGATGGTGTGGTCGATGTGGTGGGTGGTTTGGTGCGTGGTGGTGTGCGATCGTGGTCGACGGCAAAGAGGCGATGGCTGGTGGTGGGTGATGGGGGTGGTGCGCATTTACTACATGTTTGATTCCAGTTTGGTCAGATTCATTTTCATCAGTAAATTGTGACTAATCATGATCTCCGTACTGATCATGATCAGTTGAATGTTCATAATTTGAACAGATATCACAAGCCTTCACAGTGTTGAGGTTTATTATTTAAAGATTGATCTAATAAATCAATAATTGTATCTAATTTCTGTTTCAAAAATCGATAATTTTATTTCTAATTGTATAACTACCATTGAGTTAGGAACCCGTTAACAAGAAAAAGAATGATGAAAGTTTGCCGAGGATTCGAATCCATAACTATTAACATATACGTGTGGATTTCTATTTCGAAATAAAGCTTAGACATCCCAAAACAAAAGTCGTCGAAACAATAAGAAAACATAAAGACATTGTTTCATCAGACGTTGAACTTCCTCCAACACCTTCTCTTTTCAAAGCAGCCCTTGAACTAAAATCTTGAGAACTTCTAGCTGATGTCTCTATTAACTTTCTTGCCTCCGCTGAGGTTTTTCCTGTTAAGGCTCCGCTACTTGTGGCATTAATCGTATGACGGTCTAATGGTCGTAAGCCTTCATAAAAATAAAGAATTAGCAAGTTGTCTGCTATATTATGATGAGGACAGCGAGCACATAACCTCTTAAATCTCGCCCAATATTCGTGCATATCTTCATTGCTCCCTTGATGAATACCAGATATCTGCTTACGGAGAGTAGAAAGATGATGGAAAAATATTTTTCTAAATATATTTGTTGCAATTCAGCCCAAGTATTAATAGATGTAGGGGATAGTTCATATAGCAAATCTTTAGCGAACCCTGAACGGAAAAAGGAAAAGCATAAAGCTTAGTTGTTCTAGAGTCACACCATCTCGCTTCATTGATTTACAGGCAACATGTAGCTCTCTGATGTGCCTCTGTGATCCTCCAGCAAGTCCATTAAACGCTGGTATCCGAACGACGACTCCATATCATACATGCATGCTCTACCACAATCCGGGCATTATGTTACCCGCAGATAGCCAAAAACGACTCTGTCAACATGCTCCCAGCACGTCGAGCAGTATATAAGACATACTTGACAATGAACCAAATTTCAAGATGAAATTGACCAGTCTATTTTTAGGGTTTTAAGTGAAAATTGGGTGCACTCAATGTGGGTAATGTAATGTGGGGGATTTCAATAATTAGCTCATTTATAGTAAAAAAAAATTAGTATTGGCTGTGTCAACATAAGAAAAGTCTACCAAAAGCTGGAGATCAGCCGGATGAAATCATCATTCTATTGAGCAATCCAGAGTTCAGTTTAAAAGATACTTCCACTTGAGGTAGCACAATGCATAGAGGTTCGTCCTCTATAAACAGAGCTGAGAGCTCACGGAGAGTTTGATTGGAATTATTTTTTGCATTGTTGGGTGCATTAACTCCTACGTTTTTTGTCATTTCTAATTAAGAGAATAAAATAGGAGAAAATTCAGTGTTGATTTTTCAAAATGAAGAAGACGGAGTAGAATTTGAAAGACAATTTTTATATAAAAAAAAATCAGAAATTAAATCGTTTTTTTCTTTATTTTTTGAAAATCAAATAAAAATTCGAAAACAAGAATAAAAATTTAAATAGAAATAGAAATAATTTTTTAAAAACACATTAGAGCTAAATAATGATCAAAATAACCTAAAATAATTATTGGCACAACATTATCATCCCCGACAACAACGTCGGAATTTGACACGTCTGTTGTACGGCGTGGAAATTAGATATTAGAATTCATCTACTCACACTCTCATAAACTAATAATGTAGTAGTGAAAGTAGGGATCGATTCTTCATATATGGTTACAATTAATGATTAAGGTTGTACTAATCACTGTAGAACTCTACTAGAATTATGAAAATTAAATTATATGGAGGGTTTTGTAAATATAAATGAATTAAGCTAATCTAATTAAACTAAATTACAGTTATGTAACTACTAGAGATATAGATTAAGGTATTTACTATTTAATTAAAATGTAGGGAATTGATTAACTCCATTCTATCTTCATAGGATCAATCATGGATGAATATCATATAGATTCATTATCATTAAAGGTTTGGTTGTAATCTAAAGGTCTTTTAAATCACATTCCCAAGAGTGTGAATTATCGCAACGCACGTCTAATCAACCTAAACCTACTTATCTCTAACACACCATAACGCATGTTTATATTAGGAATAAGTAAATCGAATAAGAACATGAGAATATGTCAAACATGAATAAAATAGGTGTCTTTGCATGAAAATCTTGATATTTAAGTCCGGTTTTTGTACATGAGTGAGTTTTAAACATGATGTTTTTGTAGATAAAACGGGCATTAAATGGACGAGCAAAGATGTATGAAGCAAGAATAATCAAGCTAGGAGCATAACGGATCGAAGGATGGAGGAACAAAGCATTTTGAGCCATGGGACACAGAGTTAAAAACGCCCAGGTGCTTTGTCCCTCTACACTCGTGCACCACCTCTTGTTATCATTTGAAAAACACTGCGAATCGTCCGAGCATTTCAGTACCCTGCTCCAAATCTCCCATTGTTTTGTGTATAAAAGACTCCTTAGGCTAAATTTTTAGGGAAGAAAAAAAAAACACTTGACACAAAAGTTTGTATGAATTTGCTTAGGGTTGGAGCTTGATTTTGGGAGATTTTGGTGGAGAATTGTGTTGCAAACAAGAGGATCTTGATTGGATATATCAAATTGCATTGTGATTGTGCTTGTTTCATCTTATTTTGATTGAATTGTGATCTTCATTTTAGTTTGTGTAGATGATGATGATGATCATGCATATAATGTGTTTGATAATTTGTCTTGATCTCTCCATGATTAGCTAAACTCCTTGTAGGGGTTGTGATATTTGGATGGTTGGGATCTCGGTTTGTGGTTATGCTTAATGTTTTGATGAATTGATCACTCGTTTTATGATCTAGGATATGTATCGACTCCAGAAAGATATGTAGTATCGGATCACGGGCACTAATGCTCACGTTGAATGCATGATCGAGAGGTTACATGCGTGACGTGTGAATCATTAAAGGGAACCCGAGTTTAGACTAGTTAGAGGTGACGGTCTTTCATTGAGAGATGCTAGAGGCAACGTTGTGCTAGAGTGAGTATACTGTAATATAATGGAGGAGGCACAGCAAGGCGAGCAGCTCTCAGTGATTTCAACTCCAAAATAGCTCTAAGTGATTTCAGTTCCAAAGCAGCTTTCAGTAATTTCAGAAACTCCTCATCTTCAGCTCCAAAACAGCTGTAAAATAATGCAGTAAGTACAGCAAGGCAGCAGCAAATTTTCCTCCATATCCTGCATCCAGCTGCGTCTAGTTAGGTCTTTTGTATAGGATAGCATTTCTCTTAACAAACTAGGCTTTTACATTCCACTTGGTTGACATTTAGAATAAAAAAACCCATGGTAATGCCAACCCATTAAAATTCTGCACTACACTACAATGGTTGTAAGGATGCCCATGATATTCTCTGTTGTAAGGATGCACCATGACATTCTCCACTATATTACAGCAGGGATAGCTGTAAGGGATGTTTTGTTGAATGAAAAGTATTGTCCTTAGCTTCTTTTTCTTCTCCGTAGTTTCTCTCTGGTTTTTCTTTTGCTGAAGTTCTCTTCAATTTACATAGATCTTAACCCAGAAAATTAGTGTTCTTCACCCTTAGACTATAAGTATTGCAATTATCAGTTAGTTGCAGCAATAATCCCACTCTTACAGCAATATTCACTTGCTCCATTGATTGCTCAAAACCCCCACATCCGAAATTTCACCATTGT
The DNA here is from genome assembly GCA_001925005.1 of Drosera capensis. Classification (NCBI taxonomy): domain Eukaryota; kingdom Viridiplantae; phylum Streptophyta; class Magnoliopsida; order Caryophyllales; family Droseraceae; genus Drosera; species Drosera capensis. The sequence goes on from LIEC01011878.1 coordinate 16,094, forward strand.
TTTCACCTTCTCTTGCCCTTGATTCCCAAGTTAAGGTTAAGACATATACATTATATTACATGTACGACTCGAGAGAGCTCAGACTTCACCTTAGGACCCGATTAGATTGACACTTAGCAACTACACACAACCGGAAGATGAAATCACAACCTCTCTCTTCCCTTATATCTTAAACCCGACTTTATCCATGTTAGATAAGCTCATTTAGTTATTTAGTTAGTATAACTAGTTTAACATTCAAACCTCTCTACACTCGATTTGTTTGACCCAAGGTTAGCTACCATACTTCGATTGTTAGAATACTAGATCCTCGTGGAAACGATATCTTTTACTCACTTATTGTTTGTTGTATGACACGTACATTTGCGTTTAGACATGACTTACTAGTCGTCAAACAACGTACCAAGTTCGAATGGAGAACATCGAGTTCGAATGGAGGTAACCGAGTTCGTACGGGAACGTGCCAAGTTTGAGGGATTGGGGAGATGGAAGAGAGAGACAATGACAAGAGGGGGGAGACCATCCTATTATATTGGGGATGGGCCCAACCCTACACGAGCTTTTGTCTAGAAGGGACAAGGCTTTTTGCGAGAAATCGTCGAAGGCTGCCAATAGGAGGGCACTAGTTGTAGCCCACTAGTCCGTCTTCATGACATCATCATTAATGGCTCCAATCCCCATGAGACCTTTTGAATTCCATCATTATGATGCAATCATTCATGGCACCAAATCATAAGGTTAGTTAAAAGTCAATCTTATCCCCTTGTCTTCCAAAGAGGATAAGATCGGACTCAGGCCCAACTCGGAAAAAAAGCCTAGGCCCAGAAAGTGATAAGGTCGGGCCACACATCAATGAAAACAGACTTGAAAAAATAAAGGCTAAAACTCGACCCATGTTAAAGTTCCGACCTGGATCACCAACTCGGGACCTGGGGAGCAAGTGTTGACATAAATGAACATGAATCTTATGGGCTAAAAATCCAATTAAAGGCCCAACATCATCAAGCCAATAACCCTATGAGAAAAAGCCACGTGGCACCTAATGGATGGTTAAGTCATTTGTCTATAAGAAAATGACAAGTATCCATAATTCAAATGATTAGTAATATACTATAAATATCCTCATTTATTGCTTAAAAGATAAGATTCTCTCGATCCTATTCAATCATTTTATTTCCATTTATAGGATTGGGATTGATTTAGACATCGGAACTGGTCCCTCAAGATCACCACTTCGGATACAACTAACCATGTTTCTTGTTTCTAGTGTGTGCAGGTTTTTCGTGTCCAAAACAAGGGCCCAACAACTAAAGTTTCAGCACACAAATACCTGAACTCACAAACTCAGGCCCCCCACCCTAGTTCGACACAAAAAATTTTTTTTTTCTGGTTTTCTATTTATATTCATGTCTTGATAACAAAAATAAAAAACACACATTTTTTATTCATTAATAAGTGAAACAAAAACAAAAAAACAAAAACAGATGTTATACCAACACAACCTTATAGTTCATCAATCTCATCAAAATATTTGACTTAAATCGGATATTTTAATTTTTATTGAATTATTTATAATTTTCTTAGTTTTTTTTATTAATGTGTTTTTATTATATTGAGTGAGAGGTTAGTTAGCAAACAGTTGTAGAAATGAAATATTAATTTAGGTTTTTATGTTGAACTAAAATCCAAAGAAATAAATATTGTATTATTGATGGGACAAATAAAGGATAGGTTTTCTTATTTTTTCAATAAACAATGAAAACCTTGTTTTTTTATTTTTTATTTTCCCGTGAAATGCAACAATGGAGTTTTTTTTAATTCTCATAGCACTCTGAATCATGATATTTATAAAAATATTACCAAAATCATACTATAATTTCATAATATCAATTCACGTCAATCAACCCAATTAAAACTTCTCTTAGTTTTAGTCTCTAAAATACCAAGCTCAAAATTTACATTATCCTATGTGAGCGCCCTTACTAAGTTAGCTAAACTTGAAGGTTAAGTGCACATTTTGAAATTTAATATCGTTCCGCTACTGGTATGTATCATACTTGGAGTAATAATCAAGGATCTGATACTTGGATGAGGATCAAGCTGGATCGTGCAATGGGTAACTGGAGTTGGTTTGAAAAATATTGCAACTCTTGAGGTTTATTTTAAATCTCCTACTTTATCAGACCATTGTTCTATTTTGGTCTCTCCTTTGGGACATGTTAGGGATAGAAGAGGAGCTTTTAAATTTCTGAATATGTGGGCAAAGCTTCCATGCTTTATCCCTTTGGTGGAGCAGGTCTGACATATAGAGATGTGCGTTGTTCAGAGTGGGGACATAATTGAAGATGTTTAAGCCGCTTTTGAGGAAAATGCACTCTGAGCAGGTTGATGGTTGTGTCTTTGAAGGTTCAAAATACTAGAGATGAACTACTTGAGGTTCAGGAAAGGTTGTCTGCCAACTTTTTTTGTACAATGTTTAATAGATCCACCATTTCTTTGGTGGTCGATGTGATCCATTCAAAAGGGTGAGCGATCCTGTGTTGTTTAAGGTTTTTAGTGCACCTTCAATCACCTCCCTTGAGTTTTATAACTTGAGAATGATGAAGAGGATGATATTAAACTTAATTATCATCATACTGGTATTCTAATCATTATTAAGAGAAATGCAAAAATCAAGAAGAATTAGGAATGTAACTAACTATAAAGGCACCATGAAGCTGAAAGCCGTTATCATGTTTCTTGAAACCAGTGAATATATTGTAGAGTGACGTCATAACATCGATAACCTTGAGTCGTGACATCAGTGTGCAATGAAATGTCATATACTCCCTCATCCCAATTAAAGATGCAATCATTTGACTTGTCACGAGATTTTAGGTGTGTTGAATTTTTACGAATTTTGATGACAAAGAATGGGCTTAGGGAATACGTGTAATGATATAAGTGTGTCTAGTATTAAATAAACGGTTGAGATTAAAGAAACACAAATGAAAAATTGAGATTAAAATTCTCTTTTAATCTTAATCATTCATTTTCACCATTTAATATCGATCATTCATTTTGCACTACTAGACCACACATATGTGATAACACACACTTTCTTTTCCTAAATTTTTTTTAGTGATGGTGAGATTTACCGTACCAGCTATGAGAGAAAATAATAGATAAACGGTTTGTTTTGGTTTTTTTATGTGAAAAAGTTATCAAAATTAAAAATATTATTATTAATAAATTGGGACAACCCAATAAAAAAATATTGTATGAATATTTGAATAGAGAAAGTAATACTTTGCGTATTACTTTTTCTGTGTGTATCAAGTAATGAAAGCACCGTTCAAGGACAAATTTGCAGAGGATTTGGGATACGCCTTAAAACTTTACCGATTGATAAAAGCATGCATAAACTTTATTATAACTTCCAAAGCTTGAGGCCTAGGACTTGAAACAACCAAGAGAATCGTGAGTAAGACTTGCTACTGGGTAGAAGAGTGAAACAAGTCACAAATTAAGGGAAAGTAAGGTTGATAATTGTGAGTGGATCAAAACTGAAGAACTAATTCTAGAAAGAAAGAAACATATCTCACATAATCCCGTCACTATATGATACGAGAGACGGCATTGTTATATGAGAGAATGATGTATGCAAATTTTACCTCTATTTTTATAAATAGAGAGGTTGTTTTCGTTGTCCTCAAATGTCGAACCCCTGACCTCATGCTTAAGAAAAAACGACTTATCACTGAGTCAACTTCACTGAAGAATTAATTCTCTTTCTTGCAATACTTCCTTTATTATTCGTTCCAAATTAATTGCAATAATTTCTCTGATAGCATCCCACCTGATATTAGAAATCCCACTTGTCGATATTATTACTTAAACAACACTAACAGTTCTTCGTTGACCTGTCGACCATTGATCCCCATCACCTGACCGTCAATAACTGATCATTGCCCTCGGTCGTCGTCCACATCATCGACTGTCGATCGTCGGCTGCCACCTGACTGTCGATCGCACCATCGCCCTCGATCGTCGACCAACTATCGATCGTAAAAAAAAAGACCATAATATTATAGTACTTCATTCCCAGACAAAATTGGGCTACATATTAAATATGGTTCTCATATCACTAAAGGTTAACTTTTAGGTGCCAAAAAAACCGTAACCCTTGTTTTGTATTCCTATCACATCATCTTGATGATCATTTTAATTTCTATTTCTTCTTGTTTTTTTTATTTACACTTCTTTCTTACAAAAAATAATAATCCATTTTCATCAAATTCAATATACACAGTAATTTTCAGGATGATTTATTTATTAGTGTTTAATGTGACGGGAAAAATAACTTATTTAGAACGAAAAATAATATTGATGTCTTATAAAAATAAGAATAAGATCAGCAAATATTGGTACCAAAATTATGTCAATCCAATTGGTTAAATAAAAGCCCAAAATAAAGCTCAACATCACTAACGCAAACACTTATGAAAAAGGGATAAGAGGCATAAAGTGAGTGGGTGACTATCTCATCCATGAGATCATATCAAGTGTATGACAAAAAGGACTATGTATTTTATTGTATATGTCTATCCCATCAATAAAAAAAGGTACTCCCTCTATTCCACAAAAAGTGTTATTAAATCACGTCTGATTGTTTCGGTAACATATATTAGGTTGACGTATGTAATTTACACAATCATTGATGTTTCACGATAAAGTTACAAAAAAACTATGTTTGATCATCGTTGCTCATGTGTCGAACTTGACATAGATACGCGTGCTAAGTCAATCCGTTGTACTTTTTGTGGGACGGAGGTGGTAACTTCTTTAAACCCTACTTTGTAGTCTTTTGTTGGGCATTTCGAAAACCCTACTAACATAAGTATCGGAGCTTATCCTCAAGGAAAACTTCTCGGACCCAATTAACTGATCTGTTGTTTTTTGTGTGATTACAAATGAAGTGAGTACGAAGTGTAGGATCCAGCAACAAAGCACCACCACATAAATACCTGGGCTCACAAGCCCAGACTTCTACCTAGTTTTTACACAAACAATGTAAATAATTCTTTCTTATAAGGATGTCTTATCGATATCTTATACTTGATGCGATTTTATGATTATATTATTTTTTTAAAATATTACTTCATACATTCCAATTTAATTAAAGCACTTTATTTTTTGTTAGTATCAATACAAATAACACTTTTATATTTTCTTATTTGATAATCAATTTATATTAATATAATCAAATTATCCAACATCATCTTTCCTTCTCTTTTTTTATTCTCTCCTAAACCTCACTTATACACTAGTATTACTAAAATATTGTTTTCAATATATTTCATAAAAAATCAACACATATATAATATAATATGAGAATTTATTTTTTACTCCCTATTCGAGTGTCATTTACGTTTTACTCCCTCGTATACTATATTTTGATTAATGTGTATTACATGTTATATATATATACTGTAATAATTTGTTATCCATATATTGTAATTTGCATAATAAAAAATAAAATATAAAAAAAGTTGATTTGAAGATTTTATCTCAATTTATATAAATATTAAACTATATGAAAAAGCAAATGATTTCAGTTAACCTGAGACGGAGATATATTGATTACTGATGAGGAGGTGCGAACTTCTTGCTCCAATCCACTCACACGTCCTGGCGCGTCTGAATTGAGACTCTATAATCAATCACCATGAGCTTTTGCAATACCCTAGCAACCCGAGCTCCATTCCCCTCTACAATGAAACTCTGTTTCCCCATCCGGCATTTCCATCACCATTTCTTCCCCGGTGTTCAACCTCGCCCCCGAACTCTCCCTCCCCTCAGCCGCAAACTCCACGTGATTCAATCCTCCACTTCGTCCCCTTCCCCAGCAACTCAATCCGAGTCCCAAATCACCGAGGATGTCGTTGAGCAGTTGCTCTCCTCGCCGGCCACGGCCACCATCACCGCCAGAATGGAGAGGAAAACAAGTGCTAGTGGATGCGGGCGTTGGTTTCCGTATTTGGATAGGTTTAGGGTTGGGGATGTTTCTTTGAGCAGCGAGGAAGTGTTGGAAGCCTTGGGAATGCATTTGTCGGATGCGAGGAAAGATAGGCTGAGGAAGGTGGCAGGGAGTCGGAGCTATTCGATTTGTTTGGTGGTTGAGGGATTGAGTGATTTCGGGAATGCTTCGGCTGCGTTTCGTTCCGCTGATGCCCTCGGGGTTCAGTCTGTTCATGTCGTTTCCGATGATAGTTCGAAAAGGTGCAGCACCGTGTGGTTAGAGGTGAATTATGCTTTGTTTTTTCTTCCGGAGTTTGCACCCTTTTTCGTCGAAATCTATGGGTTGGGTTCACTTTTGTTAATTTTGAATTATGATTTGATCGAGCTCTGTTGGAATATGGTATTCTTGATCTTGGTAGTGATTCAGTGTGGAATAGTTTCGATCTCTTGGATTCATATGATGAAAATTATTAGAGGCTGTGAATCAGTAGAAGAATTAGGCGATGTATTCTTGAAAAAGAAAACTTCTACTTATCAAATAGAAACAAATGAATTTCTTAAAAATTCTCATATAGTCGAGAATGTAATTTTCATTTGGTCCAAGCAAGATTGTTAATTAGTAACTGCATCACTTGGACATCCCTTTTTAAAATCAAAGGGTTCCTCGTAGGTCAATAATGCAGGACCAGTCAGTGTTCGAGGAGATATATCTTGCATGTTGTCGTGGTTCGTTGATTAATGAAAGATACTAGTTTCTTCTTTGGCTCTTATTCCCCATACTAGGTTTGAGTGTACCATATACATGAAAGATTTGAAGACAATAAATTGAGACACACAATAGTAAGAACGCATGAATTTAACATGGGGATATCCGAGGATTGGGAGAAAAACCCCACAAAAACACCATCACAAATTGTGATAGCAAAACATTATGTGAAGAGAGGATTACAAAACGTATCAGATCGTATTAGATTACAACTCAAACCCCTAAAATTTGATATATGGACGTTTTAATATGGATATATTTATGGAACCATAAAAGATATGATTATATTAAATCTAATCTCGCAATCGTGGTCCGTGATAGCGCAACATCCTTATATACCCGTGTCACTCATGCACGGCCTGGCAGCGCCATTCTAAGAGAACTCAAGCTGTCAGCACGCACGACCGTGCTTCCCATGCACGGCCTGTGCCCTTCATCGTTCACGGCCCGTACGCCCATGTGCGCAGTGAGATGTGGCTATGCTCAGCAACATATAGAAAGCCACCAGGCATGGCATGTGCCTCTCTGGCATGGACTGTGCCAATGTGCTAGAGTCCTTCACTGTTTTAGTACATCCACGATATTACATCATATTAGAATATTGCCCCATACGTTGCACGGGATGGAAAATTATAATGCAATAATAGCCTTAAATGACTTATGTCACAAAAAAATCGATAGATTAATTTTCATAAATTTGTATTTTAAAAGAACTTTTGTTTTGTGGTTTTAATTTTTTTAAATTATATTTTTTTAAAATGACAATAATGTCTTGTCATACCTTTTATCGTTTGTCGCTATAAAAGATTGAGTAATACGATATGTATTAGATTTTGTGTTTTAAATCACTAATATAATTATTTGTTTGTGAAGGATATTGTATATAAGATCAAAGGAGAATTCTTCATATTAGATTTAATAAAATTCAGGTTACAGTGGTTGATGAGAGGAGAACTCAAGATGTTGTTTTAATTTTGATTGGTTAAGATATATGTTAGATTAGATTTTATTTAATTGGTTTTATTTTTTAAAATGATATCTTTTTAAAATGACAATAATGTCCAGTCATATCGTTTTGTCGCTTGTCACAAAAAGGACTTTTCTTTCACTTCATAATGTTGTACCCGGTTGGCGGTACATGGGGGGTTGTCAGGTGAGAGCATTCAGTAACTATACTTTACCAATGAAAAAAAAAAAAAAAAAAAACCGCACACACAAAGAGTTTGTGTAGTTTTGTCAACGTGTGCCAACAATGAATCATCCTAGGCTATGTGCTTGAACATTTGAAATGGGTACATAAGGATATTGTGCTCAGCCTGGAAGACAATCATGAAGTTGAAAGTCCTAGAAATGCCTAGAGGCATACCATTACAAAAACTTCCTTAACCTATTGGGTTAATCAAAAAACTGCAGTAACAGCTTCAACAGGAGCTGTATACGCAATAATAATCCATGTGAGCATACTCAGACAGAAACTAAATTCCTACTCATGACCCATGCAACAAGCTACACCAAATAAAAAGTGTAGAACAATTAGCTCATAAGGACCACCATTATATAACCATTCATCAACAGATGCAGCAATATGCAAGAAAATTTGATATGAAAAAAGTCGTTACTATTGCTGAGTTTTTAGTTTTGACCCAATGCCAACAAGGAGTAGTACTATGTTATGTGCTTGAACACCCTGAACAATACCATTTGCTAGAAAATCCAATATGAAAAAAGTTGTTAGTATTGCTGAATTTTTAGTTTTGACCCTATATATAGTTGAACTCTGATATGGAGTTTTTTTTTTTCTATATTGAGAAAAATATATTATCCGAGGGAGAAATTGCCAAAAAAAAAAAAGAGAGAGAGAGAAAGAAAAGCGAGAAAATAGAAGAAGAACTCCTGATAAGGTCTTATGCTTGCAACTTCCTATGTCAATGGATGAAATTCATCATGAATATTTCATCAAGGATAGCTAAACTAACTTGAGTCAAGGTCCATTGTTGGAAACAAGATTTCCTAGAATCCATATAAGGAATGAATTGATCATCAAACGTACAAGTAGCTCAAGCTTGCATCACACTGCGTGCATCATATTTATACATCGACACACACATGCACAATTGAAACTCATCACAACAACTAATGGTTCATCTCCATGCTTCAAGGAGCTTGGTTCATCGCATTGCTGCTTTGTGTTTGCTGAACAATGGTCTCAGGTTTAGTACTTCTTTCTTAAATATAGCAACATTTCTTCCTAACCATATGTAATATATCGACGCCATTATTGTGGCCTTCTTGAATCTAGCCTTCTTTGATCGTCATCTTTTAACACGACAAAGCCAAACAAGAGTTGTCTCTCGGTTCTTCCTCTGACCAGTCAAACATTTTCTCTCCAGCCCTTGTTTCTTAATCGGTTTAGTATAAGAGCATTCACACATCAGATGGTTCCTGGTCTCAGTCCCTACTCTACATGCTGGACATAAGCCATAATCCACACTACCCAATCGATCACGCCCTCTTTGAGTTTTCAAACCTATCAAGGACAATGCGCCATAATAAAAGAATACATGCGTAGATTGAATCACATCACTCCACCTCCAGTCTATACCAGTTAAATTTCTCCTTATCAGGATGCAATTCCTAATAAACCTTTTACACTGAATACATCTTTCTAGTGTCATTAAGGCCATATGAACCATGTCATCCCATACTATCTCCCTTCGGCACGTCTCCGATTTTCAAGAGCCTCCTCCATATCCTTGAACTGCTTCATGTAGGCTGGACATTCCAGATGTTCTTCTCAGTTATATAGAAGGCAAGAATCCACTTCTCCTTTAGGGCTAAGTGCCATAATACTTGCCAATTGTTGACATATTCCATAATGACAAGTTCTTTAGCCCAAGACCTACATATTTCTTAGGCATATATACTTTCTCCCATGCTACTGCAGATCTGTTTGAATAAGCTTCCCATACCTAATATATGACCTGCATAATGCTTTATATCATCCGTCACACCTCTTGGGATAATAAGCACCTGAGCCACATAGATTTCTATGCTCTGCAATCTATCACTTACTAGTTACGCCCTCCCCCGTAACATAGCCTTTTACTACTCTCCACAATGAGTTCTGATTAATGGCGAGCCTACCTCTAATGACCTTTCTGTATTGATCTCATGATTCTTGATTTGTTTTTTGAAAAATAAAAATCTCCTTGTTTTTCATAATTTGATTTCTTATCGTTTCATTTTCTCTCGACACTGTTTAGCAAGGTCAAGGACCGTTAAATAGGAAGATTTTGCATACCCTTCATTTGGTGTTCTTATGGTTTTTTATTTCTTGGTTTTCCTTGTTCCTTCCTTTTTCCTTCCAAATCCACCATCAATTACCATCCAAGCAAACAAGGTGTTTTTTCCTGGAGTCCATATTTTTACTCTAATTACTTTCTAGTTTGGTTATGTTCAGTTGCATGATTCGTGCAGATACAAAGAAACTCGGAATGTTAGCATGGGTGCTGAGAAATGGCTGGATATTGAGCTCTGGGATTCTACTTCAGAGTGCTTTGATCATTTGAGATCTCGAGGATACCGGATCGCAACGACCCATATGGGATCTGATGCGGTTAGTAGTGGTTGTCTGAGCACTTATGGTGTGCCTTCGCTTGGATTCTTGTCAATGTGCATAGTATTTTTCTTTCAATGGTCTTCTTATCGGACAATATCATTATGGTTGCACTTCAGCTCTGAATTTTTTTTTTCTAAAATCTTTGATATGGTCTCTAGGTGTCTATATGCGACATAAACTGGTCACACCCCACTGCAATAGTTGTTGGGAATGAAGGCAGGTGAACCACTCTTCAGCATGATCCTAGTTCCTTGTACTGGATTTAAGTCTTTCTCGAATGCTCCTCCTATTTGCTTCTGTCCTGTCAATCTCATTTTGCCTCCTGCTGCTGTGACTTGAGGATTCTGACCAATGAAAGAGTATCCTAGAATTCTAATGGTGGAAAATTTTTGTTTTCATGTTGAATCCTACCATTGCAATTCGTTTGTCAGGGGAATCAGCAAGGAAGCTCTGGAACTATCAGATCTGCAATGCAGTATTCCAATGAGTGGCATGGTGGATTCATTCAACGTCTCTGTTGCTGCTGGCATCATTATGCATCATGCGGTTCATGACAGAAACCTGCGACTGGTAATGCACCATGGTTATATTATGGACGATGTCTGAATTAGTTTGACATGTTCAGCTTTGTACTCGAAATGTTTTTGATCCACTTGCCGAGTTGGTATAATCCGAATTCGTGTGATGCTTTATGATGCAGATATCAGGTCAAACCAATTAATGTTCCTGCTCCATTGAGGATAACTGTTGAGAAATCTAATCTTGTTTGGTAAGGCATTTGCCATTAGTGTTATAAGTTGATGTATTTTTATGGTTTGGCTTGCGTTTTTAGGGTTCTCATGGTGATCTCACTAGCGAAGAAAGACAAATCCTGCTGGCTGAATTCTTCTTACGTCATAGTGAGGCTGCAAGTAGCATTGTGATCGAGTATGCTAAGCGAAAGGGTATGGTGGCCCGCCTTTGAAGCTAACAACTGTTTAGGCTACATATTAAGAAGCTTCATAAGTTTTTTGAAGTTCGAGAGACGATTGGAATGTGCAGCCTCTTGTTTCTTCTTGTCAGCTGATCTTACTGGGGGATGGGCACGACAAACAGATCATTTTTTTCCTCCGCTGATGTAAAACGTTTCTTTGTAGGCATGCTACTGATTTAGGAGTTGGAATAGTATGATTTGTTACTGATTAGGCTACTTTTGTCTTAAACTTTGGACGGGAAATGGCAAAACTCATTATTAGGGTTATGTTCTTTCCAAACCCAGCTGAGAAGCACAATCCCTCATTTCCTGACAAAGCTCAATAGAAATCCCAGAGAAACCAATCTTCTCCTCCATAGTCATATAAACATAACCACCAATTAAGGATCAGAACAGCTTCGTCCAAACTAAGAAGATTCTCCCTTAATAGAGACCTCTGAGCATTTGTGTTCCATCCATAAATAATGCTAATAATAACAGAAAAAGAGAGATCCAAATACAAAACTTGATCAGAAGCACTAAATCCTTATTTGTCACATAATACTAATTATTGGACTTCCAATAAATCCTTATTCCAGAGACATCAAATCCTCCTATTTGTCACATAATAGTAATTATTAAGCCACCCACAATGTTTAAAATATGAGGACCTATGAGAGAGAACTTTGATGCCTTCACCCTACTCTCAATGCAAGCAAGAAAAGAGAGCTTATTTCTGACAACCAATTGCCTTATTTCATTTTGTTTTTCAGGCCTATTGAGGCCTCTTACATTCCAAGAACTAATCATATCAAGTCACAAACCCAACAACAGAATCACTCCCCTCCAACTTGGCATCCTCAGCATCCATGAGAGAATGCAATCTAGACCCATTAACTATCACATCTTTAGGAATAGTCTTAGTAGAAATTGCACCTACATTTTCCTGAATTGGAACAGATTTACTTGTTATCAAAGCTTTAGAAGTCTTATCAGTCAGGGCATCTTCCTTCTAAACAGGTTCAGACAATTTGACTGCAGTGGATGGTATTGGAGCAGTCATTTTCTTGACCCATATTCTCTTTGTTGGCAATTAAACATGGAAATCACCTTCCTTATGGCCTCATTTCAAGCACTTATCACCTTTCTTAGGTAATCATTTATCACTATTTAATCATTGTTCCATACTTTTCTATATGGCTCCTTTAAAATAAATTTAACAGCTCCTTGTATATCTCCAATTGTCAGTTGTTTCATGTATCACTCTACTTCCCAGGAGTAGCTAACAGAACATCGACTCATCTCATATTTATCTGTATTCATATTCAAGAGTCTGATCTAGGACTTCTCTTTTCAATAGTCCAAATCTAAGATTTGCAAACATATCAAATCTTCACCAGAATATGTCCTCAGGTTCTATTTCCAAATTCGTTCTAAATTATCTTCAATCTCATACAAGGTCATAACTTGGACTATATTAATCCTTAGATGGTCACATGCTAATAAATTCTAAGACATATCTTGTCTCCCTATATTTGGATCATCGTTCCATGGAATCATGCATAATATATGCTAATAGGGAGTATATGCTAATCCCGAGGGACATATAGTTTCTTGCAGTAATTGTTTTTCCAAAACTTTATAAGCAACTTCTTAACAACCAGTTGGAGTGTTTTCATAAAATCTGATGGATCTTAAATCCATAATACATCTTTGAGAATGCAATATATATATTTCTCCACCTAAAAGATCACTATCACTTGAATATATAACATTTCATGATTATTAAGTCATCCAGCTCAATGTTTAGCCCAAGAGGAGTAACTAACTCAGCATGTTTATTTTGCAAAAAAATCTCTTAATCTATACAAGCTGATTCCTTTAAGACATTAGGAAGGAAAAAGCTATTATAAAAATCTAACATCTATCCCTTTATTCTGAGCGCAATCATACCCAGCCCTTTGTGATTTCTTAAAAAATGAGAATATAAAGACTTTAAAAAATTTATAAAAATTTAGTTTCACGATAATTAACATAAATAGTAAATTATCGTACGTTATTATTTTACGAGGTTAAAAGACTTGTTTGACTATATAATCGGGAAAGAATATAAAATATATATGAAATACAACCTAATACACAAATACGGGAAAATACAATCTTAATATGAAAATATCGTATTTATACGAAAATGACCTAAACCTAATTTTGTCACTTATTTTTCTTTATTTCAATTTCGACTCCAACTAAATTAAATTAATTAGGCACTAATTACCTAGTTAAAATTTTTAATTAATTTACCTTCCTATAAATGCAAGCTCTTTTTTTCTTGAAAATTAACACAAAACAAAACACTCATTATCATGAAAGATTGGAATTAAGCAAAAGAAGAGAAGAAGAAGAAGTTTGAGGAGAAAACGAGAAGGTAGGCGGTAAGATGAGTCCGACGACAATCCTTCACTTTTAATAAAAAAAGATAATCATCTTCATTAGAAATATTGTGAAAAATTAAACACTATTTGAAAAATTTTGATAGTAATATATGTTGAATTCTCACATGTCGAGTTTCAAATTAAATTAATAAATCATGATTCGGAGTTGTGAATCTTAAGATATAAATAAAAAAATACAAATATAACAACCTATAAATAACTGACTATAAAGATGATTTTGTGGCTTGATATGAAATTATATAATGAGTTTTATAAAACAAACCTCATATCACTGGAAAGATATGAAAGTCTAGTTTCTAAAACAGTTTACAACTAATTATTTAGAGTTGTATGTAAAGAGTTATGAGATAATTAGTGAAATAAGGTCAAGCTATCTGAAGTAATAGAAGATATAAATTTGAACTAATTAACTGTTATTATTGATTAAATTTTATGATAGAAACCTTGATTCTTTGGAAATATTATGGTCTAGTTTATGTAAAATTTTAAGGAATAATTTTAGAAGTTGTATACAATAAGATAGATTTAAATAAGTCCAAAGGTCATGTTGAACAGAATCTAGGACACCATTTCAGAGGACGGAAAACTCGTTTCAGAGATCGGGATGCTCGTTTCAGAGGTCGGGAAGCTCGTTCCAGAGATCAAAACATCTGTTTTAGAGATCGGGATGTCATCCTAGAGATCGAGGTGCCGTCTCAGAACCTTTTGGATCATGAATGATCGTTTTGATCCCAAAACAATTCCAAATATTCATAAATATCTTTAATGATATTGAATACATAAAATCATCATCATGGACAATCAAAATATGTATCAAAGGCTTATACAAAACTCAACATCACCTCATAATATTAATACGATGGTTTTTCACGAACTACGAAGAAATATGTTTAACTTCATAACGTGAACAACCATTCACAAAGAAATATATTAAATATGTGAATCCTAATATGTTATAGGAGCTGAATACGCTCCTTGTTGACACATAAAGGAAAGTCAAGCGTGTATGTGGAAAGAAAATAAGAAGATAACGTTTAGATCTATTGTGTGTGGCGATGCGTATTATTATAATGTGAGTATAATAATATGCATTGGAATCTTTGGACGTAGTCAATAAATATGACTGACGTAAAATACTAACTGCAACTATTGTGTGTCGTGATAAGATGATGTGTGTGTTTGTGTGATGCTTTGATTATTGGTATAAAGAGGATGAGTGAGCAAAAGGAGTGTAAATCTATAATTAGTAAGATAAATCCATGGTATAAAACACAAAGAGTGTTTTCTCTATCATTTGTATTATAAAGTGACTTGGTAATTATATTCTTTCATCGACCTTGTGAGGTGGTTTTGGAATGAGGAAAACTCACTATAGAAGACCCTATGAGGAACCTGCTGAACCTGATACCGAGAAGTACTTCCAGAGGTTTAGTGTATACCGTCCCAAAAGGTTTATAGGAGATGATGATCCGATAATTCTGGAGAACTGGTTCGGAGATATGTAAAAGCTCTACAAGGCTGTAACGTATCCTGAGAAACTAAGGGTTAGCTTCGGGGTATATCACCTCGAGGTTGAGGCACAACGTGTTTCATGTCTCTATGCTTCACTAGTATGTGCCCGAACCAAGCCCTATCATACAGTACGACCCTATTATAAAACATGAGAACATGTCATATGAGGAGCAACCGTGAGAGATCCTCAATCATCAAGAAAATATATTAAATAATAAGATAATACCATTGGTTAAGGTTTTATGGGCAAATAATTTAACCTCGGAGGCAAACTGGGCAGATGGGCAGACAATGCGTGTTGACTCTTGTTTGCAAGATTAATCCCACCTCCTGAATCATTTACAGGTCTTTTTAACTACTTAGCCGAAATCCTTTATAGTAGTCTCCATCTGTGGTCTATACAATTTGCTCTCTAGCATCTGACCTAGATTGCAAATAGCTACTTAATTTTCAGCCTAAGAACACTAACAACATCATGATTAATACTTCTAAGTTTTGTTCATCAATTTAAATACAATTGGAGAGGTTTTACATTCATATCAGAGTGTTTGTTTCTATGCTCAAATATTTGACATAGCAAGTAGTGTTTAGAGGTTGAGTAGGATATGTTTTGGTGGTTATAAGACTGATTTTGTGGTGTTTTAGGGCTGATTACAGGTTATAATTGAAGTAAAAATAAATATTGATAGAGTATTAGAGTTTTAGACATGCATAGGACACATGCCACTTTTGTTCAATCCCTTTACATGCAAAGCAAATCTAAAATCAGGTTTATTTGTGTGTTTTAGGCAAATTTTCTGACCTATAAATTTAGCTAATAGGGTCTATAGAGTGCATTAGTATTATATGGTAAGTGTTGGTTAAAGTGTTACTAAGGGTTATCTTTTTTGTTTATCTTACTAAGTCATTTTAAATGACCAAAAGATATAAAATTGGTATGTCCAGTAACCCATGTGTGGTATTTAAAATGTCTTCCTAGTTATATCGTGAATTTTTTAGATAAACCTCTTCAAGAATTAAAAGACCTAGATATAATTTTGGAAATATGACTAAAACTTTAAGATATTTAATTTAAGAACGTTGCATATCCCTTTCTCTTTAAGTTACATCACCTCATCTAGAGGAGCATCCTTCCCCGCATCCTTACGAGGTCGTCCTTCTTGTTTATCCCCAATAGGAGCAACTAAGTTTTCTGAAGGATTTTCGGGTTTGAGGGGTCCCTCTCACCATTGTCTTTCTTCTTCATCGTCGTCAACTCACGATTAATTATTATTGATTTTAAAAAAATGTTTTAGTTTTGTTATAATTGTTTATGTTTTTGTTTCATAAAAGAATTGTACTAGTTAGGTCTTTTAAAAAAATTGATGTTATCCTATATTTCGGGATCCCATGTACTTCGACGTCCCACAAAAGGTTCTATATATTTATATGCATATACATATATATATATATAATATATTAATCGATTATCAGTTTTTGTTCCCATACACTATCGAGTCTCGAAAAACTCTAACAATGTAGCGAAGAAACGATCTCTATCTTAGTTCTCTACCCATTCTGCATTACCTGCCAACTGACTTCGGTTAGGTATGATCCGAATAGCCAATGTTGGATGCATGTTTGTTTGTCCGAGGGGAGAGGAAGATGGCTGATAATAATGGTTCTGGATGCAGATCCTTTACAATTGGTGTTTGGTGCTGTTGGTGTTGTGTTTTTTTTTTTTATAAATAATCTGAAAAAAAATAAAACCCTATTAAAAAATACCAACTTTAAAAAAACCCTATAAAAAATTATACCCATAAAAAAAACAAATCCATAAACAAAACCAAAACTAAAACCACCAAATAAACCTGAACCATTTGATCCAACCATCCAGTTGACGTGTTGTTCCCTCTTCAACTGCAGGGATCTCAAATCTAATGGTTCCTGGCAAGCCGAGTGCAGTAAAACCACATATCAATCAGAATTGGATTTAAAGTGCAGCTTCTGTTACAGAGGTTAAATAACACTCCCTCCTTGTCAAAAAAATAAATAAAAATAAATAACACTTGTTAAATGATGTGGAGTAAGTTTTTAAAAACACCTTCCTATCAACCCTAGCCGACATGTTAAATCAAGGTTATAAGCCACACCCTAAATCTCTCGCCAGCAGACATTCCTTTAGAACCTGAAGAGAGCTTCTTTCTGGAAGATGAAAGGCTAAGCATGGAGCGACATATTGATAAGTCAGCTCAACACTAGCGAAGTATGGTAAAAGAAAAAATGTTCACTCTCTGTTTATCACAAAAATAGAAGAAGAAAATGAAAACTAACGCACCAAAAACAAAGAGAACAAACAGCAGAAAACTATGACTCGGCTTTTTCTCTTTCAAGCCTGGCCAAATCTTCCTGATGCTTTCTTTCAGCTTCCTGCAATTCTCTTTCAGCATCCTCATCTTCCTCGACCGTATCAAGCTCCTCAAACTCCTTGGTTGCAGCCATTGCTCTGACAACAGGGTCTCTTAGCTCGCCAATCAGGCCTCCACCGATCCTGTACTCTTCTTCATCCCCAATCAGAAATAATCGTTGGTCAGGTCCCGAGGCCATGGGAATATCAACTGCCAGTAGCTTCATATCATGCTGCAACCATTAAAAAAAGCAACCTCAGAGAAGCTCAAATAATATTCAGTATTCACAAAACCAGACCAGCTTCAAAGTTTCAAGCTGAAGCTAATCTTAATAAATTCTTAACATCTAGGCATAAAAAAACCATCGTCTCAGATTTTCACTGTCAATCTTATGGCTTTGATTGATCAGGTAAAATATAAGGATCACAATATCTGCATCGATTGAACACCAGCTCCTGGTTACAATCCTTGTGTTAATTTCTATTGGAGAACTTATCAACCACCCAAGAAGGAACATATTATCAGAAAGCGGTACATTAGGATAAGAGGGCATCTACTTTTTCAGGCTATGGAGTAAGTTTACGGTCACTAACTCCCAATCCTCAGCTAGTCTGCAACTTGAGTCATATAAGGTGGCATTTAGCACACAGCCTAGTAACACTGAGCTCATGTTACTATTCTTCTTTTCCTTCAAGAGCACACGGAAATTAGCCTGTGTCTTATCACATATTTATACTTAGTACATACTTACTCCGATCTTAGCGGAATAAAAAGGATTGTCACCCTTTTTCAGAGATAGATATGCAGTGCAGGTGATGAGAGAACAGTATGAACCAAACTGAATGGCTATGGAGATCTTCGATCTCAAAGGTGGCATAATCCACACGCAGACCGATCCCGACTTTATGAACCTGAGCAAACTCAACAATTTTAATTGCCACTAAATTATTCTTTTTCATTGGGCAGAAGAGCTAAATGGTAGTAGTTCTTATCATTCTTTACCATTTCCCATTATGTTGGAGCTAAAAGGGAAATAGGACATAACAGAGCACAAAGTGGATATACATAAGTGAGGCAAGAAAAAGGTAATCCCAATGAAACGTCAGATAGTTCTTGATTATGCAAATATGTTATTTACAAAGATCCACGTCCTTCATAACTTTGATTGTTAAAAAAAAAAAGACAACAAACCAAATAATCCCATCAATTTCCACAAGACCTCAAGAAGTGGCAAACCTAGACCAAGAGGTTGGGGAGAGGATTGCTTATTATAGAACCAATCCTTCTTGACCAACGTCTGATTGTTAATCCTAAAATTACCTCTAACTAACAAAAAAAAAAAAAAAACCAACCTGATGATATCTTCATAATTCCAAATAAAAAAGAAAACAAGAAAAAAATCCAAATTGTCCACATTGGGGTGGCTTTTTGGAATTTAATAATTCTTGAATGCCACCCTAAATTTTAAGATGAAGGATAATTTCTCTACTCTAGGATGGTTTTGAGAATTATGAAGATTTAAGATGGTTTTTTAGAATTAAGTGGAATTTGAGGTGATGATATAAAAATACTACCATTCTACCTAGTCATTCTTAGAGCATATCAAACAAGAATAAACTAAGACCACGACTACAAGACCCACACCCTCACCACCCCACCCAAAAACACCTCCACTTGTCCATTCACAAAAATTCTCCACTGTAGCCAAGGGGGAGCCTGAGAGGACCATGAAGTTCTCAAAGTCCTCAGCTTGGAGAAATTATGATCGACAGTAGGAGACTTCTGCCTTACCATATTTAGATCCTCTAAATATGAAGTATGGAGTCTGGACAAAGAGTAAAAGGAAATTAAAAGAAAACAATTAGTCATAGGACATTAAACTTTTTATGTTGGATTTGATGTGTTGAACAAATGTGGACTAAAGTAAATTGTAGTTTTGATGCGAGTCTAAAAAGAGTTTCCACCTATACATGCTTTCCACAGTATTAAAAGAAACCATTTGAGAAATAACATCAGGAGCAACGAAAATATCAGAAGGGTATGTGAAAGCTTGTTCAACGGACAAATACATGAATATTCCAATTGACCTCGATACTTCTCCAAATAAATTAATCACTTGAATCGGGGGAGGGGATAAGGCAGATATCAATGCAAGCCATGCCAAAGCTTCAGAATAAACTTGCAGTGATTATTATAATGCATGGCCACTTAAGCATGTAATGAATGATAAACTTGTACAATGATATGTATTGGTTTGATCTAGAGAAGGTCCAATGCAGATATCCATCTATAGATTGCATTTTAAAAAATTAGGCGGTAATTATCTTCCTGAGCACAAAAAGAAGCATCTGTACTGAACAAAGATGGAAAAAGATGTTTGTCGAAGGAAATGGAAGAGTAAAGATGAGAAATAGTACCAATGGAAGGGATGAAAAAAAATAAAACTAAGAACGAGCACAGTACAAACTCAAAGATTTTAGATAAATCTGGAAAATGTACATTAAGATGCTGTCTCATATACGATAAACAACTATAAAATTTAAATGAAATTAAGCACAAAAAAAACATTTATACAATCCAAAGATGCAAAATAAATGGATCTGTATCAAGAAAAATGCTTCCTTATTGCATACAAGATTATGTGTCGCACAATTTGCATTGAGCGGGAGATGCTTTCTAAATGCATACATGATAGCGAGTGACACAGTTTGCATTCAGGTGGTGGGATGTAGGTTAAATTCATGTGGAAACAAAGATCAGAAATTTCGCAATAGTCCAAATAGGAAAGCGGGCAACCCCACATAGTCCAACTCCAACCTACAAGGGTGCCCATAACTCAGAAGCCCAGTAGGCTGCTAGGTGCTAAAAGTTGGTCTGGTCATCCTAGATTCTACAGAGTTTTTTCGGAATACTGCAAATAAATTACAGCATGAAACATATGAATCACGATTTAGGAGGTCATTATATGAGGGATGTGAATATAGTAAAGCCACCCCCACGAGTCAATAGAACAAGAAGAATAGAAGCTAACCTTCCCTTGCTTCTTCTTCACCTCAACACTTACTAAACCTCTCCTTTCTGAACCTACAATCGGAAATATGAGGAAGCAACGTTTACTCCTTAACCTCGGCTTGAATCTGTTCATGGTAAGCCCACCTCCCGACATGACATAGGCCCTCAAGTCAGTGCCAGTAAGAGGTGCGCCCATAACCTCAAGCATGCTTGCTGATGTATTAAGTTTCCTCATGGCCATTCTATAGACTTTATCTGGGTTGATTGTAAACCTTGAACGAGCATAAAGACCCTGAAATATAACAGCATTAAATAAACAAAATAGAGCGTCTTACAAGATTACATCAATCGATCTTATACAGAAAATAGAGATATTTCTCTTTAATCCTCACTTGGAGCCACTTGCATTTGAAAAGTAAGAAGAATCAATATAGAAGACACAAGGATATTTTCAAACAAAGTACTACAAACTTCAAGCTCGTCCATCACAATTCACGTTTACTACTGACAAAAGTCACAGTTCGACAATTGAAGACTACAATTTTGAATTAAATAACATACTAGAATTGTTCTCCATACCAAGCCCTGTTTCCTAGTTCCCACAAATTTCAAGAGCTATTCTGTCACCAGCATTGCTTCCCCCAGAGTGACTGCTAAGGTCTTTAAACTTTTAAATACAATGTAAAACAATTCGAATAAGAATTTTCTTTCCTTAGTCAAGGACCAAGTTACTGTACATAGCCAAAGTAAGAATGAAGAAAGATCATAATCATAGTCAAGACATAAACGAATACCTTAAATCTCTATTGAAAGCCTTGCGGCCTTGGGTTTGATGGCTTATAGACCTAGACGGTGGTCCAATTTCAACTCGGTCTGACTGCTAAGGACAATACAGCATGTAGGCATGCCCTCCTCTCTCAATTCATAAAGCGCCTAGTAAAACTCTGCCACAGTATCGTTTCAACAATGGAACCAAGTACTACTAAATAATAATGCACCTTACCACAAAAACAATACCAGTCCAATCAAATCCCTGGAGTATAACATGTCAAACTTCATTACTGAGAAACACTAATATTCGACACAAAATCACCTCTCACAAAATTGTCTCGTAGATTATGACCAGCTCGCAAGACAAGAGAAACAGAATGCTGAAACTAATATGAAAAATCAGATGGCATAGATGGCAACAATATGCAAAGTGCTTACAGCGAAAGCAACCATGGAAGCAGAGAGGGCGAGGAAGCCATACTTGGCCATCCCCTCAGATAAACCAACGAAAGTGTTGGCAATGCCGAACATGACTCTCCACAGAAAAATGCACAAAGCCAACCCTCCTGCACCAACGACAAACAAGTAGTTCCTCTTCCAAAATCCCTCGATTTGCAACCCAACCGCCTCCTTATACCGCGAAAAAGCAGAAGTTACTGCAGATAATGGCTTCTCGACAATCTTCGCGGCTCGACTATTAACCTTACCTCCAACATTAGAAGCCGGAATCGAAAAATGCCTAACCCTAAATGGATCAAAACGCAAACCCCCAACACTCTCCATTCTTCTAGACACACCATCAAGTTTAAAGCACCCAGATAATGAAAAATGCCTACATGAAACCCTCAAAAACGAGCCCAAGCCATGAGACCTCGCTCCAAAATTGCCATTCGATGAAATGGGTCTCGAGGTCAACCGCTGAAGACCAAAGTTTCTGTGGGATTGGAAAGACGAAATGGAAGAATCGGATAATCCACGAACCAGAGACGCTGAAGGTGTCTGATTCGAAGTGAAATGAGTCGGCCCGAGATCGAATCGGAGTTTGAGCAGGCTTTGGACGATTCTCCTGGGTGGTTTCGACATTGTTGTTTGCGATTCTACGATCTGAAGAGGAACGGATTTGAGATGAGGAGATGTGTAGCTGAGAGGCTAACACTGAATGCTAGAACTCTCGGGCCGGCGACGGAGATGATCAGAGGGCTCGGCGGGAGGTTTTAGAGGGCCGCCGGGAATGGTGGTTTTGGATCGTTTTTTTGGAACCGGCGACTAGGTGAGCAGTGACAGCGCACGTGCCCGTTATCGGCTCATCTAATATTCGTTAGCCGTTTGGACAAGTAAACTTGTTGGCATGATTGAACACAAATTGTGTTGGACCTGGTTTGATTTTGATTTTGATTTTCTTTCATATTCCCTCGATCCAAGTAAAACGGTTTGATACATTACCAAATTTTATATAAGGATTGAATTTGATTATTGTATTATGATTTTCATGATGGTGAGGATTGATATCAAAAATACGTAAGAAAATGTGAGAGAAATTAATGAGACATGATAAAATATTATGTTTAATTTAATGTAAATTTGATTCCAAATAAAAAATAAAAAAAATGTTATATATATTTTAAAACAATTTAAAAAAAGTTACATTTAATATGAAATGGATGAAATATAAGAATCTTCTTAACTAACATTGCTACAACAGCACGTTAATCATTTTTTCATTGGCAACAAAAAAAACTTGTTATAAAAGATATGATTTGGACGAGAGAAAATGAAAAAGAACGTTGATTTCTATTCAAAAATGATTATAAAATACAACGATTATAGTCTATTTATAGAGGGTCTTCCCAGGTTACTTCATAGTGAAAAACATCCCGATACAACAAATACCTTACAACGAAGTAAAAGCTTGCTCAAGTATTGACGTCATCGATTTCATCCTTATTTACTTGACGCTATGTATATGAAAAATTATTCCTGCTTATCTCATTGTTCATGCTTATCCACATATATTATATTATAACAGTCTCCTCTTTGAGTACGTATCAGCTTTGTCCGGAAGTTCGTTGAGATGCCACAAACTAATCTTATATCTCTCCTCAAAAGAAGATTCAGAAAACGCCTTGATAAATAGATCAAAAAGGTTGTTGTACGATTGGATCTGTTGAATGTGGATGACTCATTCGTCTTGAAGATCGTGAGTATAGAAGTACTTTGGATTGATTTATTTCCTTGAACTGTGCAACACAAGCGACATTGTCTTCATGTATCACAGTCGGTGTTTCGATATCGAAGATTCCACACGATTGTTGGACATGTTCGATCATCGATCTGAGCTATACATATTTTCTACTTGTCTGGTGTACCGCGGTGATCTCTAAGTGATTTTAAAAAGTGACCACAACGTCTTGCTTTATGAATTTTCAGGATATTGTTACGTCATTTTACGTGAATACATATCCCGTTTGAGATCGGACCTTGTGTGGATTTGATAAGTATCCAGCATCGACGTACTTGACTTGATCCGATTTAGACTCCCGAGAATAGATTAATCCCATATTTGTCATTCCATGCAAATAGCTCATTATATGTTTAATTCCATTCCAATGCCTACGAATAGGTACAGAGCTAAACGTTGTCGACGGGTTGACCGAGAAAACAATATCCGGTCTTGTGCACTTGGTTAGGTACATCAATGCATCGATAGCAGCAAGATAAGACATCTCAGGGCTTAGAAGATTTTCATCGTCCACCTTAGGCCAGAGTGGAACTTTCTTGACATCAAGGAACGGACCACCATGGATGTGCTCCATTGATGGGCTTTGTCCCTATATGTTGATTGGTGGATGAGTATCTTTGTTGATGTGTGCTCCACTTGTATATCAATGCAAAACTGTGTTTTGTAGAGATCTTTCATCTCGAACTCTTGCTTTATGTAATCACGGGTTTCTGTGATTTCATTGTACGTATCGATTATGTTCAAATCATGAATACATATGACGACTATGGCAAAACCATTAGTCGATTTCTTGATGAATTCATATGGACAGACTTTATCATTCACATACCTTTCCTCGTAATAGATATTCACTAAGTCGATTGTACCGTATTCGGCTGGATTGCTTTAATCCGTTTAAAGGGCGTTGTAACTTAATCGAATAAAGGCTTTGTGGCACCAATGAGCTCGGCACTTTGTACTCTTCAGAGATTTTCATGTGAATATCGACCTCTAATGAGCTATATAGGTATGATCGTATGAGCGGATTTTCATTGGAGGACCTATTCCACTTCGCAAAACCAAGAATGATTTGTCCCGGGTTAAGCGGTGATAGACCAAGAAGATCACCAAGAAGGATGAAGAGAAGACGTCAAAGAGGCAACCTCGAAGGAAAACCTCGCATCACCATCTTATTTTTTTATCGTGGGGAGTTCTATAGAATGTAAGTGTATTCAAAATTGTTTTTTTTTTTTTCACCAAATACTTCAACAACTTTTTTACAATAAAGCCAAATGGTCTCTTTGTTTGACGAGGACATCTTCATGGTTGTCAAAATCGTATTTGGGATAGGATATACTCCATTTATACATGGGCCGATCGAGGAGTATCAGAAGTCAGATAGAGTCATGCGGCAATCCTTTGGATGCTTCCAAAGCATTCCTAACACCCCATTTGGCTTTATAAAAATGAGAGTCCGCTCGAATAAATTATCACAAAGTGTTAATTTTATAATTTCAACTTACCTGTAATCTGACATAAATTCCAACAATTTTCATTGTTCTTATTTACGAATGAAAATGATTCTGGTTTTAATCGAACCGTGCATTTTCCAAATAAACGATTCGTATTTGTTGACTATCTAAACTGACACAATCACCGTTGGCTATAAATCAACTCCCCATAAATCAACATTTAGTTGAAGATTCGATCATACATTTGTTATTCATAAAAATAGTTCGTTGTATTTTTTTTTTTTGAAACAAAAAAAAAATATTTTATTACAAAAAAAATAATATTATTTTTGGATAACCACGGTTTTTGTCTTTATACAATGTTAAATTCTCTAAGACCTAGAATAAGAGAGCCAACTTTATTACACAATCAAACAACAAAGAAAAATAACACAGAAACAAAAGCCACATGCGTAGCCGGCTACAAACTAGTTGAACTTATTTCAAAAGCTTTCTTTGCACATAATACTTGGTGTTTTACATCATCATAAAACACAGGTGATGATGGTCAAATGCCATTGTTAGTAACGAATCAACATACCAATACGACTATAAGTATAATAGCCAACTGTAGCCAACATCAGTTACCTTACAAGAATTAAGAAACACGATAAGACCGATACATAGTTGGCAAAGACGAAGCAAAACCAAGAAAACCACTATGGCACATTCCTCAAGTCTCAAAAGTTTAGCACGTTCATTGAAATAACATAATGCTCTCATATGGGATATAAACTCAACTGAAGTATATGCCCGCATCAAACTCCATTACCTAGAAATTCCGAACAAGGTGCAAGACAACAACTCCCATGAAACACAACAAAATCCCACAGCTACAACAGTGATGTTGGCAGAAGAAAAGCACATCTAGTTATCAGCGATTGTAACCTCCACCTCCACACCAGGTTCAATTGTGATTGAGGTGATCTGTTTCACGACTTCCGGGGAGCTGAAAAGGTCAATCACTCGCTTGTGAACACGCAGCTCAAATCGATCCCAGGTGTTTGTTCCTGTCCCAAAAAAATAATCAAAGGGATTAAGACTGCGACAAAAAAGGAAAGAGGAATAAACCAATAAATAATAAATAAATAAATAAAATCAAAATAAGGTTCTGTCAAACTATACAAAGGAAATGACATGCTTGGTTGGACAAAGATCATCAACGAAGTGGCTCCAATAAGTCAGGAGCAATATGAGAAAAACATAGTTTAGGTATGCCATATTAAAATCAATAGTCAAGATGGTGGTGACAGATTTGTTTGGAATATGAGCTAACTTGAGGATAATGGACATGTTAATTAGTAGACCCTTATCTTGAAATATATCTTCCCATCACATTATAATCTTGATCGTAAATTTTAATATGACACACCTGAACTTAAATGTGCCATGAGAAATGTTTGTCAACCCCCTAGAATAGATCTAAAACACCACTGTAAAATGTCTAGACAACCTCAGCAGCAAGAGCACTTCGAAAAAAAGGACAAGTGAAGGGAAATTAACAATCATTTATTCTACTGGATGAATCAGATGATTACATACGATAAAACGACTAAATTCTGATTCACAAGTATCCCATGAAGTTACCTTCACCACAAGGGGACTTCCTCGTAGTAATGTGAAGAACCTTGGTTGGCATTCTCACTGGTCCCTTCACACGCAGCCTCTTATCCTTGGCTCCTCGGACGAGATCAGCACAGACTGTAGTTAACCAAACGTGATATAATTTAGCGATTAAATGCTTCATGCAAGACAATCTAACTTAAGTACCTACAGCAGTACAGCTATTAGATTTGTTTAAGGTAGTAGTCTGTTTAGTCTACCACTAGGAACAAATCTAAGCCAAATCTTGTGGATACTAAGCAAACACTATTTAGTCTATTTCTGCAGAAGATCAACTCTTTATATCGGCCATTATTGCAGAGATGAGTCAAAGAAATTATGAAATGCACCTCAATTCAGCTGGAATCACAATACAAGTCCCCGTATTAAGTTGGTGCCATTAGGAGGATGCGGTTCTATTGCTAACCAGGAAAAAAAGGTAAATGAAAGGCATGAAGTACTATGTGCAAACTGTTTTTATTTAGAGTAAAAGAATTATCAGCTTCAAATCCAATAATTTGAATTTAGTAATTACTATAATTAGTTCCTGATGAGTGGCAGTGACACCATAAAAATTTAATTGAAATGTGTAAGCTAAAGTCATTTCACACAATTTTTAGCAAGCATACAGCATGCTATACTGCTTTTCATGAGAAGTTCAAACTACTGGAAAGTAAATATTGATGAACATGTTCAGTAGACATATGTAATGCACCAGGACATTTGGAAAACAGTACAACATAAGTTCTTGGCGTTACTCACACATCCTGAGCGCAGCACACCAAACATACAAGCATTAACCAAACCTAGCGACCTCTATCAACAAAAATTTTCAAGAAAACAGACCAAAGAACATGAAGGAAGTTTAGTACCACCAAGGAGGATGGTAAAAATTTAAAAAAAAAATATAGCAGAACAAATTAATTATGAACTTTCTCCTGATAATGTTTTCAAGTGATAGATAAAAATAACTACAAAAGTATAGATTATTTATTTTTTCCGAGACATAAGAAAATTGTATGTGTTTCTATCATTACAACATTAACATAAGCCAAATGGCTTAATTCAGAAAAAATAAAAAATAATAAAACATGACTTCCAACCAATACCATGTGAATTTGTAAGATCAGAAGAATGAAGTGTTAAACATTATTGGCTCAAACATGCTCTTCGCATAGTAGATAATGCCAAGCTATATAATGAACACAACTAGCAATGTTGCCCCAAGGAAAACATCACAAAGGTAACCTACTCTCAACTACCCACATACAAAGAGCTCAAAAGAAATCAAACCCCTAAAAAGAGACATCAAACTTTTCCCGTGGAAATGCTTATTCGTTAGCCCATCTTCATCTGTCCATCTTTGAGTATAAAACCCTGCCCTACGCCTTCACAGCTCACAGTCCCGAGAAGTCCATAGAACATCACTTCCACACTACAATATGGCAGGCAGGACTATCACTGCTCAAGTTAAAATAATCACTACTTACATCCCTGTGTCATGCCAGACCACCACATTAGTCCATTGATAACTCAGATCCATATTTTAACTACCAATACCCTTAGCCGAAAGTCAAATACTTGCCAGTATAGCTACAGATCACTAGCACGGATGAAATCCGAATCCATAAACCTCAAAATCAAAACTCAGCAAATCAACAAAAGCAAACTACAAACACCAAATAACACTTCACCATAATCGGATCACCCAACCAACGAAGAAGCTAAAAAGAGTCAATTCAACAAAGAATGGAAGAAAAAGGGCAGACCCTTCTCGAGATTCTTGACGTTCTTGGAGGAGAGAGTAATCCTGATCTTGTGGATCTGCTCCTGCGTCTCCTCCAGCCCGGCCTTCGCCTGCTTCATTGGTGGTGCGTACGCTGCCGCCATGTTTCTTCCCGTAGCTACTGCAGAAACAAAGATATCGTAATCAGATCCATCGATTACTGATTGTAAAGCATTTCAGTTTGAATCTACTCAGAGAGTGCACCTGAGATTTGTTTTGAGAGGCGTGAAGGAGAAAAGCGAGGGCAAAGAAACCCTTGACGGCACAGAAGTTAAGAAATGCTGCGATGTGCTTATATATATATGGCTGTGCTAGGGTTTAGGACATTGCTCATGGTTTCACTTGATTTGTCGGCGGTAGGGGTGTAAACGAGCTGAGCCCAACCGACACAGTGCCCGGCTCGGGCTCGGCTCGACTCGAAAATCGAAGGCTTGGGTTCGGGCTCAGGCTCGGTCGAGCCCTATTTTGTAAGCTCGAGCTCGGCTCGATTACATTTCGAGCCGGACTCAAACTCGACTCGATAGGCTCGATTCCGGGTCCATTTCATATTTTTCTTAAAAAATATTTGAATATATATATTAATATATAATATGAAATATGTAAAAAATATATATAATTTATATAGGAGTCTCATTTAGGCTCGTGAGCCGTTCGAGCAGAGTCTTAATGTGCTCAGGCTCGGCTCGAAAAAACCGAGTCGAACTCGAGTATTGGTCGAGCCGAGCCCGAGTAGCTCGCGAGTAGCTCGGCTCATTTACAGCCCTAGTGGAAATATCTTGAAAAAATGTTCTGTATAATTCGTGTCACATTCGTGATAAGGTGTTAGTGGAAATATCTTCAACATAGTCATTATCGCAACCGTGACAGGCACATGTCTCGACCGTGACATAACCTCCGTCCTATGCAACATTGTTGAACGGCTTATCACAATCGTGGCCTTCTTCTAGGAGGCCGTGAAAGCTTCAAAATGCATTAAAACAATCTTAAAACATCTCTAAACAATCACGAACATCTTCAAACTCATAATATACATCGTCAAAGCTCAAAAACATCATAGAGAATGTCTTCAAACATGTCCAAACTTCTTCAATTTTACACATGTATAACCACCACTTTGATCTTAATTTGATGCATCTTTCACACGTTCAAATCATTCTTCTCATGACAAAACCTACGTAAAAATAAAATAAATAAATAAACAAACTAGTAGTACCAACATTCCAAAACTGAAACATAACTAAACACGACTTAAACTAACACAAAACAAACTAAACAAAGAAACCTAATTTAGAAAAATATGAGTGTTTTCACACTCTTCGATGCAATCGTTCACTTATATGAATCGTTGATTAAAGAGAAGAAGTTCAATATTCTGTATTGAAGATCTCATTGCAGTAAAGCGGGGGTTGAATCTGAGAAGTTCCTTAGTTGATCTTATAGTGTATTTGTGAATGCTTGTAAGTGTTTGTTGTAAGTCTTAAACAATCAAATAGTGAAGTACCTATTGGGATTGACTACACTCGTCATCAAGAAAAATTGGACTATGTTTTATTGATCATTTTGACAATGATGTCTCAACTAATATAAATCATTCTGTTTTTTATTGTGCTTTTTAAAGAATTTTTTTAGAATAACTTGATAAACACAAAGGAATCAAAACATATGGCCAAGCTAGACTGTAGATCATTCATTCCACAAATATCAAACCCAAATGATCCAAACAAGAAGATTTACAAGCCTAAAGCTCAATGATCAAAGGATGAGAAAGATGGGGTGATGGTGAACAAAAGAACTAAAAACCAAATCTTGAAAATCCTATATGATGACATATTTGAAATAGTGATCCACACAAAAACTGCTAAAGAAGCATGGGAGACTGTACTGTTGAGGAATGAAGCAACAAACAAAGTAAGAAAGAACAAGAAGGATATACTCATGTAAGAATATGATTAAGTGAGCATGAGATACGATGAGACCCTCACTAACTTCTATAAGAGATTAAATGTCTTCTTGAATAATCTCAATACCTTAAAAAAACTATTGTGAACAAGAAGATCAATATGAAGTTGATGAGATCCCTTAATGAATTGTGGAGCACCAAGACCATAACAATAAGGGAATCAAGAGATCTAGCCAAGATGTCTCTAGCGTAACTTTTTAATGTATAACACATTTATAATCTAGAAGTAGAGTAGAAACAATTGCTGGATTAATGGACTCATATTACATGTGCATGGACAATTTAATTATACGGATTAATTGTATGTTATGTGTTATCTTACAGTTTGGCCCAAATATTAGTAGTCCTATTGATATTAATATTAAGTGGGACGATACATCGTCATATAGAGTATAGGGCCCAATTGTGTAGATACCCACGGGCTTGATCCTAATTGATGATGGGCTGATTAGGGTTAAGAACCACTATATATATGAAGGTTATAGTTATTTATGTGGATTAATTCCAACAAAAATAACTTGATGAGATAATGAAGAAGATCTTGGCCTTCACAGCTTTAAAATAAAAATATTAAAAAATTGCTCAAATCCATGGCTGAACAAGACTCAAGTGAAGATTCCTCCAGTGATGAATCACTTCAAGAGGATATAGTTTTGATGGAAAAGAAATTCGAAAAGCTATTTTTCAAACAAGAACCCTAGTTTAAAAAAATTGAAGGAAGCTAAAAAAAAAGTAAGCTATAATCGTGGCAAGATAACACTTTGTTATATAATGAAGACGACTTCTATAGGGCCATACTTCAACAAAGGAGGTGCAGCAGAAAAAAAGTCTATGATGTAAAAAACACGAAGTAAGACTGGCTCAAAAAATAAAAAAAATATTGCAAATACACAACTATATCTTATGACAAATAGTGAGTATGTGATAGAGGACATCTATCAGAGCAAAATTGCTACTTGGTGTGGGACCCACTATCACAAGAGAGGAGACACTGCTTGTTTCTTCTGAGACCATTATGAGTATTTTTTTTATTCATATTTGTATTATAGTATCATTTTTTTTATATTACGATTCCCTTTTTTTTTTCAATCTCCAACACATTTTCTATACCGATTTCTTATATCTTTTTTTTTATATATTTTTCATGTTCAAATATTTTATTAATATTTTTATATATTATTTATGATATACAACTCTTTAAATGAATTTTTTTCATTATTCAAAAAAATATTTTTTATTAAAAAATAATTTCATAATTTTTTATATTGAAATTAATATTTTATAAGTTTGATATTTTATCTAGTAAATTATCTAAAACTATAAAAATTCAAAAAATATTACAAAGATATATATGCGAAAAAATAATTCAAAAAATATACAACTCAGAAATGTGAAATTGTCTAGGCGCTCTGTTTCATGAAAAATACAAGAGTTTCTTAGACGCATTACTTCGCAAACCTGGCGCTTTGTTTTAGAAATTGTAATTTTTTGTAATTATTTTTTCGCGTATATGATTTTAGAATTTTTTTAATTTTTGTGTAAATTTTCTATTTTATTTTAAATTATAATGATTCATTTTTATAATTTTACATAATATATTATAATGATAAATGTGGTATAGAGAATGAATTCATTGTCTAAAAATTGAGAATTTTGTTAATGAGATAAAGAATCTGCTACACGTGCCATTTTTCACAAGAACCCTTATCTATAGAGATAGAGAATCATTTAGGTCATGTTTGATAGCCATGATAAATGGGGATTATATAACTAATACCTACTAATTCTATGTTTGATAGGAAAACGAACAGCTGGATTTAGGACCTAATAGAAACTGAGTTTTTTTTATCCATGGGTAAAATTACTCAAACCATTATTATCTCCCGTGGTTTGCTTATTAATCTCCTTTGTATAAAACATGATTAATGAAAAGATAGGATAAGATAATTAATATCAGTATTGATAATGAAGAGATTAATAATCCTTTCATTAGTTATCCTGTATTATCTCATCCTCATATCAAATGAGGCCTTAGGGAATCCTCTAATAATGTTGTAACGGTGTCCATCGTCTCTTTATTTTGCACTAAAAGAAATAAGAAACAAAATCGATCCTTTAACAAAATAAAAAAAAATCACTATTTAACACATACTTTATTAAGCTTTGTTGTTGTAATTAATAATGCTCAATTTTCTAGTAACCACAATGTATGAATGTACATGATTTATATTATGAGGGAAAAGTGTTGATACGCAAGTAAAAACCAAGTAATTATTATGAAGTAGTTTTCATCACAAAAATTCAAATATTTTAAATTTCAAAAATTAAATTAAAATTTGAATAAAATATTTAAAACAATGTGTGGTGAGAAAAAACGTATAACAACAAAGGTGACAGCAGCATCATCTCCGATTTACCCTTACATAAAATAATATTTTTAATCCTCAAAAAAAAAGGAACAAAATAGAGTTAATTATCAATTGGTTGTATTTTATTTCATTAATTACTAATAGGTCATAGTATAAAATTTTTATTATTAATTGATTCAAAAATTCGAATTATTATCTTTTTTATTCTCAATCAAAATAAGAAAATAATTTATTATAATAGATCATTAATTATAATAATTATCTCAAATCCCAAACTCTAACTGCCGTCACTGACAATCACCGTCGTTTGGCGTCACCATCACTAACAACCATATGGTGGCCGCGATCACCAACAATCACCAACAATCACCAACAATATTCGTTCGTCGTATCCAATATGTACTATTTACAAAATAATGTCTAAAAACTATGTGCGTTGTTTATCATCTTTTTATCTCGCACTGTTTATAAAAATATCAAAAAATTATATCAAATACGTACGGTTTATAATACAATTGCGAAAAATTCCAAAAACTACACAGCATTATTTATACCAAAGATAATATACACCAAAAATTTCTTCAAACCAAAAACAACACACAAAAATTTATTTCAAACCAAAGATCATACACACGAATGCTCCACACAAAATCGAAGACAAAAATAATTAAAACAAACCAATCGATAATTAAATAATTTTAAGAAGAAAATAATTTATACGTAATTTGCACAGATAAAAAGAAAAAAAAAGTAGCATGGTGACGACGCGACTCCAACGCCGTACTCTCTCCCGTAGATCTCATCTCATCGTTTTCATGCCGCCATCCCAGCACTAGCTCTTGCTCTTCTTGCCCCCCTCTGGCCGTCTCTCTCCCAGATTTCGACAACAATGACGATGACAATCCAAAGCCTTCTCCAAGAGAGAAAATACCCCTTTATCATCACCCTCTCCTTCCTCGTCCTCTCGTTCCTCCTCCTCCTCCTCATCTCCTCCTCCCAATCCCCCTTCTCTTCCTCAACCACCACCACCACCACCACCACATTTCTCTCTCATTCCTCTCCATCCTCCTCCTCCCCAACGGTGACGCCGCCGCCGCCGCCGCTTCTACATTCCCTTTCTCAAGATCTACAGTCTCCTGATTTCTCGAGTTTCGATTCTCCGGGGGAGGAGACGAAGAAGGGTGATGAGGATGAGAAGGTGATGGATTTAAAGTGGGAGGCGTGCAGAGGGCCGGGAGCGGTGGATTACATTCCGTGCCTTGATAATTGGAAGGCCATCAAGGCGTTGAAGTCGAGGCGGCATATGGAGCATCGCGAGCGGCATT
Source organism: Drosera capensis (assembly GCA_001925005.1). Classification (NCBI taxonomy): domain Eukaryota; kingdom Viridiplantae; phylum Streptophyta; class Magnoliopsida; order Caryophyllales; family Droseraceae; genus Drosera; species Drosera capensis. The sequence goes on from LIEC01011878.1 coordinate 50,337, forward strand.
GCCCCAGGCCCAGTCCGAGGTGTCTGGTTCCGCTTCCGGTTGGGTATAGGGTTCCGGTTCGGTGGCCTAAGAGCAGGGACATGGTGAGATTATTTGGTTGGTAAGGTAATTGGTTTTAAATTGTTGTCTGCATCGATATATTGCTAGTTTCTTGATTGCATCTCTAGTTGCTTAATATGAGTCTGAGACATTGCAAGAGGAGAGTATGAAAGGAAGTAGAGTTCGATCGATCGATTCTTTTCGTGCTTGGAAAAGAAACAGATAGAAGAAAAGGACTGAGCATGGCATTGCCGCTGAAGGGTTATGCTTTGGCCTATTAACGAACAAATCAAACAAAACCGAACCTTAAGATAGCAAACAGTTTTTTTCTTCTTCTTCTTCTGTGGTGATTTCTTTTGAGCTCCTGCAAATTGAATGGGAAGGCCAATAATGAAACTTTTAGATAGCTGCGTGCAAACACCAACATGATTCCAGAAATTCCTCTAGTCGCTAATTATGATTACTGTGTGAAGGATGGAAACTATGATTACTATTCTCCAAGATTTATCTCCAAGAAGAATAAATGACAATAACGATTAAAAACCAAACTTCTATCGCATGAAATGAGCTCAGCTAAATGACGACCTTCTATACTAATTTTTTGGTGTTCAGAAGTCACCCATTCAGAAGGCCTTATCGATTAATGCAGGCACACATCAACATGATTTCATATTCTTTTTATCATAATATCACCGACACTGTAAAATCCAAATGCTCTACTGCATGACGAATGCTAAATATGAGTACTCTTCTCCAAGATTTGCAGTTCCACTTCATTGCACTGAAACGAAAAGAACCTTTTTGGATTAATCATTAATCTTATGAATTTCACTAACCCTTGGTTTTATGTCTTGCTTTTTACCCCATTGGCCAGATCTGGTTTGATAATGTTCCTCATCCTAAGCTTGTTGAGTATAAAAAGGACCAAAATTGGGTGCAGAAGTCTGGGGATTATATGGTTTTCCCTGGTGGAGGAACTCAGTTTAAGGATGGTGTTTCAAAGTACATCACTTTTATCGAAAAGGTAATCATTATTAGCTCTCTTTGATGCTCCAGAGCAATTTGTTGATTGTTGAAATGATGGTATTTGGCTTATATATGTTTATTAGTTCTTTGTTGAGCTTTTTCATGAATGAGCTCATATATATATATATACTGTAGCTTCAGCAGCGACAAGAATCCTGTTGAATTTCTGTTCTTGCATGCTCGTGTTGTTTTTTTTGTCGTAGAAGGAGTAATATTGTAATTTATTTATTCCCATTTCTCTTTGAGATTGCACTTTGCAGACTTTGCCAATCATAAAGTGGGGAGAGAACATCAGGGTTATCTTGGATGTTGGCTGTGGTGTTGCTAGCTTTGGAGGCCACTTGTTGGATAGGGATGTTATCACCATGTCGTTTGCCCCAAAAGATGAACACGAAGCTCAAATTCAGTTTGCCCTTGAACGTGGAATTCCTGCGACTCTCTCTGTTATTGGAACACAAAAACTCTCGTTTCCAGATAATGCTTATGATCTGATTCACTGTGCAAGATGCAGGGTTCATTGGGATGCTGATGGTACTGTTTCTGTCCCTTTCTGTTATTTGCCTCCCTTGAGATCCCAGATTCCAATTTTTTTCCCGAGAGTAGAAGACATAATTTCATCTGTCATCTCGAAACTCCAGGCGGTAAACCTTTGATGGAACTCAATAGGATCCTCAGGCCGGGTGGATTCTACATTTGGTCTGCTACACCGGTTTATCGCAATGATGAAAGGGATCAGAGTGTATGGAAGGGTATGTAAGCTGACGTTTTTCCTCAAGTTCCTTTAACATTTCCTTAATCAGGACTGTCATTTGATATACCATGCCATTCATTTTGCTTCGGAGGAATTATTCTCTTTTTTATACCATATTATGCGTCCCCCAGCTATGGAAGCTTTGACAAAAGCCATTTGTTGGGAAGTTATTGCGAAGACAGTGGACGTTACAGGGATCGGACTTGTTATATATAAAAAGCCAGTCTCCTCATCATGCTATGAGGAACGGAGTCAGAATGTTCCTCAGATGTGCAATAGCGAGACAAGAAATATTTCCTGGTATGAATTTATTATCAGCATGATAATAAAAAAATAACTCCATACTGTTGATAAAAAGGATTTGAAACTACTTGCTTGCATCTGATCAGGTTTCTGCCACTGTTATGCTAGGTACTCGCCCCTCGAGAGATGCCTTCCTCGACTTCCCCACACTGTTGTTTGGCCGCCTCCTTGGCCCGAAAGGCTTATTGCTGTGCCTAACAGGCTTTCCACAGGGTCCAATGCCCAAGAATTGTTTGCTACAGACACCAAGCACTGGTCTTCACTTGTCTCAGACATATATATGACCAGACTTGGGATCAGCTGGTCTAATTTTCGGAATGTAATGGATATGAATGCTCATTATGGAGGGTAAGCTTCCGATTTGAGACTTTCTTGGTGATCAATATGTTCCTCATTCAGTACGACCTTGTAGTCAAAGATAATAACATCAGTAATATGTAAGACTGATGTTTTTAAATATATCCTTACATTTAATTATTTCTTGATGCCAACTTATTTGTCGGAATGTACTTTTCCACACTCACGGTGTCATCTTGTGAATTATCTCCATTTCCTTCGTATATTTTACCTAGCATTCATGATCACATACCTCGAGTTTGTTATCTACCTTTTGCAGATTTGCAGCTGCCCTTGTACATCAGCCATTGTGGGTAATGAATGTCATCCCTGTTCATCAACCGGATACTCTGCCTATCATTTTTGATAGAGGGCTTATTGGTATCTATCATGATTGGTGTGAGTCATTGAGCACATATCCACGGACGTATGATCTACTGCATTCTGCTTTTCTTTTCAGTAATCTGTCAAACAGGTACCTTTGTGACTCCATAACTCTGTTAGCTAATTTTGTTTGTTTGAATTTCTTTGGCATGATGAATTTATCGGTAGCAAATATAATGCGGACAGAGATTAAAAAGAAAAAGAAAAAGAAAAAAGAAACAAGGACAAAATGGGCTAAGCACTGATCAATTCTAGAACCAATTGGCTGTTTGTAAGAGATCGTGATCATTATGGATTACCGCACTGTTCCTAGAAGTTTCCTGAAAATTGCTGAATGGGGAGGACGGCCAGGCCAGCTTCTAGCACCAAAGTGCTTGGTGGGGTCCTAGACGGTCTTGTATCGCTAGCTAATAAGATGCTGCATGACAGATGAAGATCCAAAACTGTCAGAGTGACTCTTATAAGATACATGTTGCTCATTATGCTACTGCTTTTACAAAGCCATAAACTTTAGGATAAAACGTTTTGATGGGCAAGCACCTCCTAGAGCGTTTTGAGTCTTTTGACCGCTTAATGGGCTGTTTGCCCCTTAGGTGGATTTCCAAAACTTCCTTCGGAACAGTGGTGCCAGGATTTCAAGTATCTTGATAACCAGAGTCCTAATTCCCCTTGCCCTGATATTGCTTTGCCGCATTGCCGTAAAAGATTGTGGCTTCGATAATGAGTAGTAAATTCTGCTACCAAATCTATATGTTATTGAAGAAGGATTGTATGGTCCTATTTATCATTTCCATTGTCATGGTAGTAACCATAAAAAGAGGATTTACCTTGTTCAAGAAAAAAACTGCTGCTTAATACTGTATTAGTTTACTCCATTTTCTCAGGAACTTTTGTTTTTACTCTTCCCGAGTAGAATCTGACCTGAAAATTGTACTTTCAGATGTGACATTGTTGATGTTGTCGTGGAAATGGATCGTGTGTTGAGACCAGATGGATGGGTACTGATTGTAGATGTCAAAGATATGATCAGCAAGCTTGGTATGATTTTCCGCTCGCTTCACTGGTCTGTGAGTGTGTTTGAAGAGAAGTATCTTGTTGGTAAGAAAAGCTTTTGGCGCCCGAATGGAGGACTTGTGGAGAGATGAAAATTATCCGTGGAGAAAAACAAGGGAAATAATCTGGTGTTTGCACTTTGGGATGTGTTCCTCCTACATGCAGGAGCCAACAAACTATTACAGTGCAGTTTCCATCACACAAAAATCAAATGTTTAAGATTTGAAAAAGCTATAGAAAAAAAAATCTATATCATGATATAGATGTGTCTAATAAAAAATAAATAGTTAAGATTAAATGATGAAAAATAAATGATTAAGATTAAAAATAACATTCTAATTTTAATCATTGATTTGTTTTGTTTTAATTTCAACACAAATAAGTCATGACATATATTACACTTTAATAAAAACAAAATTAAAAACAAAATTAAAATTTAATAAAAACATGTGCGGGGAAAAATGCTTGCAGTAGTTTTTTTTGGCTTCTATCTACAGTAGGAACATTATTCCTTTCACTTTTTACCTCGTGCTTTATGAGTTTGTGGCAATCCGCAACTGTACAGAATGGAGTGTTTTTTTACACCAAGAAAGATCATTTTGCTTAGTGTCAACTGTAATTGATTATTTTGCCCCCTCAAAAAGTATCGGTTGCAATGACAACTGATGGTCATAAAAATAGAGATTATATTTGTCTTGGAATTATTAACATCAAGATATAAGGAAACTTACGATTATGAAGGTTTAGGGAAATAGTCATGAAAATAGAAATAAGATATCCACATAGAATTTCTTTATTTACTAACATGTAATTTTTCTAGTTATTTTCCTATCCAAATTTCCTAAAGATGGAGTTATCTCCTTACCATGTGAATCTATAGTGGATCCAAGACATAGACTCCCCCGACCTCATGTTCCACGTTATAATTATAGTTGTTGTTCTCTCTTTTATTTTTGGTCATTATCAGACGATCCCGTTATCTTAATCATCATCTAAATCGTTGGTCCATGATCGCACGATCTTGTAACTGTTTTTGTGCAAACAATTTGACGTGTCAAGTAGGGATCTCTGATTCAATGACACGAATCATCATCTAAATCGTTGGTCCATGATTGCACGATCTTATAATTGTTTTTGTGCAAACAATTTAACGCGTCAAGTAGGGATCTTTGATTCAATGACATAAAAGATTTGAAATCAAGCCATCAACAATCGTGGGGAAAACAATCCTCAAAGCTCAGAGCACAATGGTTCATCCATGTCGAGAAGTCGTAGTTCCCTCTACAGCAACCCTTGAATCCGAAACCGGAAAAGTATATATACTAGAATCAAACCCGGAGCAGTCCAGTCCAGGAACGTACAACTAGAATCAAAGCAAGGCTTCAAATCTAGCCAAGTGTCTGACCTTGAACATGCAAACGGTCATATCAAGGGACATTGATAACATCAGCTCATCATCATTAAACAGAATAATAATCATAATGAAGATGATCATTATCGAGGAGAAAGCCAAATCTTTTCCCAGATTTTGTGGATAAAGGAAAAGGCGGGGAAGAGTTGATTTTGTGAGTTTTAAACTGAAGAAATAATTTCAAAGCAACAACTCCGAAGATTGGATCCAAACATTGATTCTGAATTGAGCTGAGTTACGAAGAGTGTTCCAAAAGACAAATAAAGAGGCGATTGAGGTCGGATAGTTAAGTCATTACAGTTCGAAAAGTAGTGGGTATGTGAAGTACGCTTTGAATCCTGGCACAAGTAACTTGTTAACAGGCGAGATGGGCTCGATGAGCGATTTGAAGCAACTCGGGAGTATATCGATGGTCGTAAAAACATAGTTATATTTATCTTGAAACTATTAACATAAAGATATAAACAAACTTATTATTATGAAAGTTCAGAAAAATTAATCATGAAAATAATGATATTTATATATAATATGTAAAATATTTTTCTAGTTATCTTCTTAGCCAAATTTTCTAAAGATGTAATTATTTTTCTATCGTGTAAAATCTATAAATATTGAGTATTCAAGACATAAACCTCTCAATCTCATATTTCACCCACAATATAATTATAATTGTTGTTTTCTCTTTTAGTCTGAATCATCATCAGACATCCCATCATCATAATTAAAATTTAGATTGTCGGTTCACGTTGGCACGATCCTATAACTGTTACAAAAATTGTTATCATTTGACTTGCTGTTGATAAATTTAGTATCATGTGATTGAAGCTTCACTCTGCGGCTTATGGTATGCATCTGAGTTTCTTAAGAAGTGCTTTTTAAATTCTCAATGTTACTGATGGACTTAGATCCGATAAAAAAAAACGTTTTTTCTTTCCTTTTTTTTGGGTTTAGGAAAAATGTGTCTTCAGATTGATATATTTAGTAATAAATGAACGATTGAGATTTAAAAAAAGGTTGAGATTATATGTCATGTTTTAATCTTAACGATTTGTTTTTATTATTTAATCTCAATCATCATTTTATTACTAAACACATTTTTGTCATGACATACAGTTTTTTTAAAATTGTTGAATTTATGTAGATTTATTTTATTTCATGTAGTTTTGTTGATAACTAACTTTGTATCCAATTAAATGGCTTGATATATTTGGGAAATAGAATACGCTATAGACTTTGAAATAGGTCGTTTTGTAAGTGTTATATTTTTTCTTTTCCTCACACACATAAAAAAGGAAGAATTGATTGAATTCCACAACTCCGAGAAATAACACCATCAAAATGCAAGGTTTGTTTCATTCATATTTTATTATTCTTAAAGTTTCAATATATATATCTGATATTGAATAAAAGAATCATTTTTAATTAAATATCCAAAAATTGGTTAAGGACTTATATGTTCACCCCCTACCCTATTTGACTCGTTCTTCTTCATCACTCATTGTTGACTTTCACTCCCAAACCAAGACAGGAAATCACCACCAACAACCCTTGGTCGGAGATGAACAGATTTGGCGTTACTTTTTCGGGAAAATCTCCCGACGGTTTTTGGTTATGGGAAAGTCAAAATCGTTTTGTCGTCCCAGATATCTGTACCATTAGTTAATTTTATCCTGAGAACATCCAACAGTGAGGCTCAGTTACTATTCTTTAGGAGAAGAAACGTGTTTCTAGGAAACAAGGCCTGAAACCCACATTAACTTTTGATGGGGTCCGCATCATTGAAAGTTTGTATCCATCAAGATTTATAATTCAAAGCAAATTTAACTGAGAACTTTAAATTGTTTTTCTAAAAAAAGGGACACAATGAAAGGGACTGTGTGTTCCAAGCTTGATGACATCATCTTCGTACCCGCTAACGTCATTTGTTGACATCATTTACCACTTCTGCTGATGTCATCAAATACATTTCCCAAAATCATCCGCTTATATGCTGATGCAGTAATTGCAATATAAAAATATCACAGGGTCTAAGACTATTAAGGTGAAGTATATGTCTATCAAGAAACAAGTACAAGATGAAGATGTTTCAGTAAAGCAAATTGATACAGATGATATGGTTGGTGATCCCTTGACAAAAGGATTACGGTTAAATGTTTTTGAGAGACATGTTGTTTGCATGGATTTACTTGCATTTTGGATGCTGTCATCTAGTGGAAGTTATCATTTGTGTTTGCTTTACTATTAGACAGATTATTTCATCCATTGGATTATTCTTTTATGAAGTTAAATAAAGTATAGTTTTTCATAATTGCTATATATTTGACACGTTGGTGTTTTTTTATATATGTTAACTTCATTCTGTCTAGAAGTCTCAAAGTTTTGTGTCAACTTTAAGCAAAGGCTGGGGAAATAAGTTGAGCCATATTAAATATTTTGGGACATATTAAAGTAAATCATATGATAATAAAGTCAAGATATATCGGTTCGTTGGAACCAGTTTTCTCAAACCGTACGAGGATATTTGCCATACTATCCATATTCAAATTAATGTCAGTAGGGCTAAGAGTTTTCGTGACCATGGAAGATCTTGTATCGCTTACGAAAAGATACAGTTATCATCATGATCCAAGACTCAAGATTCTGTGGGACCGAATTCATTAGAAGAGTGTCTCTAGACTAATGATTTTTATTATCGATAAATTTTTCTAACTACCTAAATTAGCACATGTTTTAACTTGGGTTTCATCAACAAATTGTTTTCTAAAACAACTCTCTTTTATTGTTTTAGTTTTGACAATTAATAAAACAAAGTGGGAGATTTATATCTAATGGGTTTTATTTATTATTCTTTTGGGCTATTTGTGTTGGTTTAGTTTATTGAGATATTGGGCTCTTAGTTGGTCTAATATAGGTTGGTTAGTATGGGTTGGGCAGTTATTTTTTGACCTATAATGAGAGGAACCAATATTCGCTACATTATTAATACAACTAGGTCACGTTTCCTAACCCTAACCGTGCCATTTCTATAGAGTATCAAGGGATTAGGAAAGTGGAGCCTCGTAACTTGTGTAGATCATGACACTTTGCAGATTCAATTTCGCTATACTTCATCATGGGTTCAACGAATCAAGGTAACCTCTTTTAGTTTCAACTTGATTGTATTCTATTTCCAACTATGATGAACGATCTTGTTATATTTCTCTTACATATGGCACTCAAGTTCATACATTAGGAAATGTTTTCAATTGTCTAACCCTCACCCTTTTTTAAAATTATGCAATGTTTGATATTTCACTCATATTGTATAGCCTTAAGTACATACTTAAGTTTATGGCACTCAAGTTCGTAGATTATGTAGTGTTTTAAATTTATTAGCACTCGAGTTTTTTTATTATTATGTGTAATGTTTGATATTTCACTCATATTCTATAGTCATAAATCCATAGTTAAGATCATGACACTCACGTTTTTCTAATTATATAGACAGTTTATTTAAAAACAACAATAATTCATTTAGTAAAATATAACAAGTTACATGGCAACATCATCGGTTCATACATTGTCTTTACATGAATTTCTTGAATATATGTTAAGATCAACAATTAATATACCAAAAATAACAGTTTACATGGCATAATCACCAATTCAGATATTCTAATGTCGATTGTCTTGAATACATGCCAACACCAACAGTTCAAGGACAAAAAATAAAAATAAAAAGCAGTTTACATAACATCATTTACAGTTTACATAGCATCATTTTTTATTTTATTTTTGTGTTTCACGTGGGTAGCTTTGTCAAATGAATACTCTCCTTTCTCCCACGAGTCACGATCTATTAAAAACATCATGTTATTGTCGATATTTATAAATTCGTAGTCCATTTCCACGTCAAGATCTATACCCTTTTGTGCTTTGGGACACCTTCCTCAAAAAATAAACACATGAAGAGTGGTTCACCGTGTGATATTTTATGATTCATCATCTATATACCACAAAAAAAAAAGTTAAGTGTGATTTTGTTTTGATTTATCTATATATATTGTAGCATCCCGTCTTACCTGAATCTATAAAAACAAGTTCCATTACAGCCACTGTGGCTACCTCCACCAGCAAAACGTAACTATTCTTTTTGATTTAGGCATACGAAACAAATGGAACTATCATTAACAGAAATCACCTTGATCATTCAACTTTCACAAAATTACATTACATAAATATTTCTAATCCTAAAATGAAGTGTCAATTTTCCAAATCCAGGTGGATTTGTACATGCATGCATCCTCGCTCCCTAATTCAACCCACCGTTATTTACATACCTGAAAAGAAAAAAAGACAAAAGAAAGAAAAACAAGTAATCGTGAGTTAAAAGAGCTCAATAATATGAGATACCTCATCCCAGGAGATTTACGAGGGTATACACATTATTCCTATACACAAAATCCCAAAGGGCATACATTCAGAGAAAAACTATCAAATGATTATTTGAACCCGACATCACAGAAAATACACAGACCAATCAGATGGAAGAGAATTTTAACTAAAATTAAAGCACATAGCCAACAATGAGTCACCAATGCCCAACAACACGAAAATCAGAGGCATAGAGCTATCATACAATTGTTAGCACAAGAATCTCAGAAGCCAAAATCACATGCTATCTAACATTCATCAAAACCCGACAACATAGACCACAACCGACTCCCAACACCCATATAATCACCAAACAAACCAAAGTAACAACCACCGTCTCACAGTGAATACCCACACCATCCCATGAACAACCAAAGTGATAATTCCCGTCTCACAGTGAACACCCACAGTGTCACCAAACCCGCCAAAGTGACAACACCCTTCTCATAGTGTGACCTGACTCACAAAAACTGTATCCAAAGCATGCAAGACTCAAACTATACACCCGAGAATTAGGCCAAAAACTTTTTCTTATTTATTTTCTTTCATTACATGGATCATCTAGTAGAGAAGCCAAACCCTCACTGAAGCTCTGCGTTTCTTGTAGTGAGTTTCCCAACAAACCAAAACAATCATCCTGAATCATTGCATGCATGCAAGGTGGATAAGCACTCATATCCTTTTTGACTAGTCCAATACACACCAACATGCCCCGTGTGATTTCCACTCTTTTCGTATTGGCTAGTCCAATATACACCAAGCACGGGCATGCCCATTTGCACTATAAACTCTTTTTTGTCCGATTTTCATTCATCTCGTGTATCAGACCCACGAGCGTCTCAAGTTCTTCTACTCCAAATTTCAACTATAAGCCACTAGATTATCAATTAGTGGACCATTATTATTAGCAACTGTAACGTCCTAAGATTTTCTATCCAATATCTGTCCGACACGTGGCGTTACCATCACGCTAAAATCCATTCGAAGTAAGACGGTAAAATTTTAAGTGGTTTAACTATCAGAAATATAGGGAAGTAACAAGAAATGTCCAACTTGTATTGTCTTAAATTACATAAAAATCAAACATCTAGGAATATAGGGAAATTTTCCAGTTTGCCAAATTTAATCAACACCGATATGAAACGACGCATCCCACGATCCTTTATTACCTAAAAAAAAACACGTAACCATGAGCTCGAATGCTCAATAACACAGGATACATGTCTATTTCAGGGGTGAGGTATGTTAATTATATCATGAACTTTCCACGCACAAACAGTATGCAATGCAAACATTACCGAACAATCATATGCCAAACATGAATATATAAATATGTACAGAATAATAATTCAAGTTGATCAGATTAATCCTTATTTCATTACCCTTAATCTTTATTAAACCTTGTGAGTCTCTTTATACAGTTCATGTTATATCATGTTTTTTGACTTTTACAAGTTGATAACAATGGGAGGAGTTAGCATAAGAGTTTAATATAGTTACCTAGTAGGACTGTACTACGAACATTTAAACAAACTTTATGGTCTCTGTAGTTGACCCATAAAGGTTAATTTTAACCAAGCACGATCATCACTTGATACCGCTGCGTGCACTCGAAAGGGTTAATTACACCCTCCATAACTAGTCATGCAAGCATAACCCTCCAAAATTATTGATAATTATAGAAATTATTTCATATCTAGGATTCCTGAATTCTCAGGCATGGAACATAAAATTAATCATATTAATCAATGTACAGCAGATGACTGTTATGACGTTTCATAATTCTTATAACGTCACATTTAATTATACTTGAGATTAACTAGAAATAATTCTTCATAAATCATGAAGATCAGGTATTTTTGTAACGTTCTCTAAAGTTGTTCTAATTTAATAATTCGTTATAAAAATAATATACAATCAATACATGATATCACAAATCAAGAACAAATAGTATTCAAGATTATTTATTATAATCTATAATATTTTACGGGTTGCATCATTACCATTTTAGACATGCAAATTTAGTATATAAGGTGGAAGTATCAAGATTTTATTCTTTTATTTAACAGGTAAGTATGTGATAAAACAGTCACACAAATCAAATCACGCACACACAATATATAATTTAGGACAACGATGTGTGTTATCTTATGATTTGATAAATCAGAAAATCCCTCAAATATTTTCAAGCTAATTCTGCTTTTTCGTGACGTTCGTATGTACGATAAAATTAATAATATCAATATTCTCGTGACACATTATAACATTAAAAAATAATATTATATATACATAAATATACATAATCAATAAATCCACCTTCCCTTCTCCATCGAACACAAATAGGGTCGGCCTCGGCGGTTTCAGGCAGGGCAGGGCATAGGTCTCCGGCGAAGGCCGGATTCGGGTCGCCGGTGGTCAGGGCTGCTCCGGCGAGGCTGGGAGAGGTCAAGGAGAAGCTTGGGGTTGACGGCGAGTGGCGGCGAGGCTGTTTCCCAGCCTTGGCGGCGGCGGCGAAGGCGAGGACGGCTTCCAACGACGTCTCGGGTTAGGGGAGATCGATTGTGGTCGGATCGTTTCCGGACGGGTGGTTCGTGGTGATTCAAGTGGTGGTTTCGTTTTTATTGACCGAGGTCGTATCCGGGCTCATGGGCTCGTGGGTGGTCGGATCCGTTCGTCTTGGCCAACAGCGAGTGGGGACGACGACGCACGACTCCGGCGATGATAAGGTGGTAGTGTTGGAGCTTGGTTGCGCGTGATGGATTGTGTGGTAGTCGACGGGAGCTCCTCGGGCCGCGTCTTGGGTTGGGGATGGCCGGATCCTCTCTTCGGCGAGGTCAGCAACGGCAGACGACGACGGCTTGGTGGCTATCAGTGGTGGGTATGGCTTGGTGGTGATGGTTTGGTTGGTTTTTAGAATCAGGGTGGCTGGTGATTAACGGGATTAGGTCGTCGGTGATGGGGATGGCCGGAATTCGGCACAGTGATGGTTGTGGTCAACAAGGGTTACAAACTAAATTTTCCTTCCGCCGTCTTTGCTTTCGACTTGAATATGAAACTAAGTGAGTTGAGATCAGAAAAATAGTTGTGATATTGATGAGATTTTTAAATCAATCAAATATTTTTAATTAAAATATTTAATGTAAATATTTATATTTTTTAAAAAATTCGTTAGGATATTACCTAAATTTTTTTCCGTTCGATTTTCATTCGCTTGCCCCAAATTTCAACTATAAGCCACTGGATTATCAATTCATGGACCATTATTATTGGGACTGTAGCAGACATGAACCTTTGTATAGTCATGATGGTGTTTACCAAGTCGGCCTCATCCATCATCAACGGGTCCCTATCTTCAATTCATTAGTGATCATGGGAAAGATACACGCATCTTCCTCTCTCCATTGGCACTTTTTCTACGCCATTGTCCAAGTCTTCCCCAAAGTCTTCACCTGCCACTATCTCTACTATCCTTATTTTGAAATTACTAAACCATTAACTTAGAAAATCCTCAAATTCTTACTTATTTTTCTTTTTGAACTAACTGTGCTGTACATTTCTTCACAATTTGAGTTTCAAATGCTTACTGGGTTGATTGGTTTCGTTTTTTGATCAGTTTAAGTACCTTTGACCATTTCTGGGTATAATCTTGTGGGTTTTTTTGACTGTTTCTTGATGATTTGTGATTGGCTTGAAGAGTTCTTGGTTGATAAGCTGATTTTCGCAACCTGGGTTGCTGGTGATTTGGGTGATTCTGCCTAGCGTTTTACAAAGTGTTCGATTAAAAAAATGTATCTTTCGATGCGGCGCAATCGATTGTGGATGTCGCTGTTGGTGTGTTTGGTTTATCAGAATCACTTGTTCTGTTCGTCTCTCAATGATGAAGGTAATAATAGGATGATGCGTTCATGATGGGTTTGCTTTCCTGTTTAGTCTAGTTGATAGAAGAGTTTGGTGGAAGAAAAAACAAGCCCTTTATCCTTTAAAGTACAGCTATCTATTAGAGATGATTTTGTGGTTCTCGACATAGGCATAGCATTGTTGAAGTTGAAAGAAAGAGTGGTGAAGGACCCATTTGGAGCATTGGCTAGCTGGGACGAAAACTGTGGCAAAGCTGATCCTTGTTCATGGTTTGGAGTTGAATGTGCTGATGGCGATGTGGTGTCCTTGTAAGTCTTTCTTTCTTTTGTTTTACTGACCGTTCGTTTGAATTTAAACTACAAATGTCTGCAAGGTATGTGATGATAGTGTATTTAGTGTGTTGCCTTGCGCACTTGCTGTTCACTGCTAACATAGTTCAAACCGATGCGAACCCTTGATCTTACATGTTGAACACTAAAGAGCATGTAAATATGAGGCTGTTCTCAGCTTGATAGCTGCTTGAAACTGGCGTCATGAGCTTTTGTTGTTCTCAGCACTTTCCTCTGGAAACCGTGAGCCTTCTTAATGTGTTTTTTGTCGGCTAAGATTATGTGTAGTATTTGAGGGCTCTCTTGTGGTTATATTTGTGCCATTCTCAGATTTCTACTCCCTTCATCCCTATTTAGATTTGTTAAATTTAGAGTACATGGCGTACTAACCTGTTGCCAAGAGTCAAGCAACGGAATATTACGGATCTACATGAAGTCATGAGCCTTTTGATTGCACGATACGATCGTACTTCTTGGTCTTCAATACCATACTGTCTCTTCCTTGTGTGTTCACTCAACTCAATGGGATCGACGGATTGGCTACTAGAGTTACTTTGATTGATTCCACGCTTACAAATCCCAAAGGGAGTTGTAATTGCTCTAGAGATGGAGTGGAGAGGTGATAATAGAGGGATGGGATGCTCATCGCATACTCATATGTGTGACACTCATATATGTTTTGAAGGGTGAGAACTGAGAGCTATATAGCTAGAGAGAGTGGCTGAGGCAAATGACTTCAACGATTATGAGCTTCTGTCATGGCTAGTGCTAGCATCGGAGAAGTAAAGACATTCTAAGGCTCTTTTATGATTTTCTTATGTTTTGAAGATTTGAGTTTATTTTATTGCATTTTTAGACTTTTATTTTATTTTATTATATTTTATTGAGAAAATGTAAACATGCTGGCCATCTTCCCAAGGAAGAAACGGTGGCCACTCTCCCTCAAACGGTGGGCCCACACCTGTACAAAGTTTGAGTTTTTTTACTGTAACTCCTTTAGTAAACTCTATTTTATTTATTTATTTATTTTTTGTTTTGTTTTGAAATAATTTCAAGACTTTTTTTATGAGATTGTTATCTTTTGAAAAGATTTGAGTTTGTTTAGTGTTTTTAACCTTTTCATTCGTTTTTGGTGTTTTAAAGTTATTTCAATATTTTTTTAAGATTATTGTGTTTTGAACTGATTTGAGTTTGATTTCATTTGTTTTTTTTTTGTTTGTTTTAAAGTCATTTTATAGATCTCGTAAGAGATCCTTTGTTTTGAAGATATTTGAGTTGGTTGTTTATAGTGTAAAACATTTTCTAATGCATTTGAGTGTTTTGAATAGATTTGAGTTGGTTTCAGTGTTTTCGACCTTTTTATTTGTTTTGAGGGTTTTAAAGTCATTTCAAGACTTTTTTTAATGATATTCTCATGTTTAAAAAATAAATAAATTGTGTTTGTTTATAGTGTTTTTAGCTTTTTGATTTGTCGTTTAGTGTTTTGACAAATTTGAGTTACAAAATAAAAAAACAAAAAAGAAAAACACTATATAACCAACATAAATATCTTTAAACCTGAAGTACCTCTGAAAAAAAAAAAAAACATAAGGCTCTTTTATGAGTTGGTTTTCAGAGATATTTATGGTTTAACGAGATTTTTTTGGGAAAGGTGGTTTAAAGGAGATTTATGTTGGTTATATATTTTTTTTAGCTTGTTCATTCTTTTTTTTATATTGTGTTAAAGATGTTTGAATGATATTTTTAAAGATTCTTATGTTTCGAAGAGAATTGCGTTTTTGAGTATTTAAAGTCATTTCAAGGATTTTTAAGAGAACCTTATGTTTTGAAAAGATTTGAGTTGATGTTATAGTTTTTTTAGCTATGAAGAGATAGAGATAATGGAGAAGAAAAGGAGAGACCATGAATGGTAGGTCTCTACAACGTTGAGAAGTAAACCCACTTTGGGTGCTTTGCAAATAGTATTAGTGCATATTTAGATCCAAAGTCACTCTACCCATGGACATTTTGGTTTTGATTTAAAATCTTAGAGGTTTAATATGGTATCAAAGCTTGTATGATTCAATGGTCCAATACTCCGCGTCGACCAAATTGTAAACCCATGTTTCTAGTTCAAAAAAGACATTCGTGTGAGAGGGCAAATTGAAAAGTAACACATCATATAATTATTGCAAGGGCAAGGGCGTACATAAATCTAGGACTACTCTCCTCATTATCAATTGACTTTTCAGTTGGAAGCTCAAATGTCTAATAAGCACTACTATTTGCATTATCAAATTCACAAAACAGAGTCGAGACTTCAATTCATCTCTAATTTCTACTAGATCTCTTGTTATGGTTATGGAAAATGCCAACTCATCTAGTTTTAGAGATTCCAATGCAAATGCTATAAGAAGATGGAAAAAGGTAAAAAGTAAGACTCTTTTGTGATGCTAGAAAAGAAGTTGGTATTTTCTCAACATCATTTCTGCAGTAAAAATGCATAAGTAAAATTCGTGAAAGAGCACTTGGTAACGCAAAAAGTTTGAGGTATCTCTTTTGAGACTCTGTATATGATACTGATTTGATCCATTGAACTACAGTTTAGGTATCTCGTACCATGGAAGTGAGACTCTGTTCAATTTGTACATATAGATAGACTGTCCTTTGAGTGTGATGGGCATGAGAGCCCATTCTTGTTCTTGTTGATTACTTTTGTCATCCATTTCCGATGTTTTTTACAGTACTCCCTGTTGGATGACAAAACAATGACAAAAACCCTACGCTAAAGCATGGCATAGTTGATCATGCAAAACAATGACAACAATACTCGCTTTTGGATGGCAACCTCACCTTTCTCACTTTGTTTTCGAATGGAGAGATGGCAACGACATTTAATGGATCGAAACTTATTGATGATTGGAATTTAATTAGTTTGATTACAAGGATACTTAATGACCTTTTTTTTTTGGTAGATGGCATTGGAAGCGCCTAAAAGCATTCCTACACTATGTTGGTTCAAATATGCCCGAGAAAATCTTTACATCATCAGATAGTACTTCTTGTTGTCTGGGATTAAGCATCACAAAAGCTAACTGCGTAATGAAATTTTCAGGAACCTCGCAGATCTTTGTCTGGAAGGGACACTAGCTCCCGAGCTTGGCTATCTAATCCACATAAAATGGATGTATGCAAATATAAGTTTATTAGTAATTGACTGCTGTTCTTCTATTATTCCATGAGTACACTTTATTCCTACTATGCTTTTTATGACTAGGGACTATTTGCAGATTATTGTGCAACAATACTTTTTCTGGAGAGATCCCGAGAAGGTTAACAGTTTTGAAAGAGTTGGAGGTGCTGGATTTGAGTTGTAATAATTTCAGTGGCACGATCCCTTCTGGTTTCACGAAGAATGTTTCTATTTTGTAAGTCATTCATACTTATAATGCGAGTCGAGCATGGGTTATATTATCTGCTGAACTTCACTTCATCCATGTGTATTTGTTTCTGGTTGTTTTGTTTTGTTTGCTGCTACTTTTGTGTTTCAAATAATACTCTGCTTCGAAATACCCGAAGACAGTAATTTGCGTCTCATACTCGAGAAGAATGAGAACCTTTCAGTTGATATTATTACGGAACAATTCTATAGAAGGGAAACTGAAGCAAAATTTGGGTAGGCATCTCTGTATAGATAACTTCACGAAAAATCATGCTACAAAAGGGAGAAAAGAGTAATCTTCATCGAGGCTACAGTTGTTGGAATGTTTTTTAGGTACCTTCATGGTATTTTGCATTCAATAAATTTGATTTAAATGTTAGTACTCTCTCAATCCCTTTCCAACATAAACCGCAATGGGATAACATCAAGTGTAAATTAACTAGTTTGTTGGGTAATTTTGTTCTACCAAGTTTTGATAAAAATGTGATTGTAAAGAGAAAAATGCTAAATAAGTAAGATAATGTGGCATAAAGAGAATAAATTAAAGAGTAGTTATGTACTTCCAATGCACAAGAAAAATGATGTTCATGATGAAAAGAAGGTATTTTATATGTGATTTCTCTTGGATAGATGAGCAATTTTCGTTGTGAATTATGAGCAGAGACTGTACATATGCTATATCTAGCAAGTGACTTGTAGAACATAGAAGGCCTTTACATACTACTACTACTTGGTTTAATCTATCTAGAGCATTTTAATTCTCTGTAGAAACTTTGCTCAGACTCCTTTCTCCATTTCTATGACTACTTGGAAGTTTGAACTTTCCAGGCACGCTACTGCAACAGAAAATTTAACAAACCGGAGAAAGTTGGCGGGATCGGATCAGTTCTCAAAATCAAAACTACCTCCAGCACAGATGCCACCAAAACAACAACCTGCATCTCCAGTCACGAACACAACTCTTTCATCCTCAAAAAAACCCAAATCATCTCAAAAGAACCATTTAGCTGTCATATTACCAGTAGCTATTGGCGGATTCGTGACTATTATTTTACTCTTGGGATTGTTCTGTTGGAAAAGAAACAAGATTGCTGGTATTGGACCGTGGGCAACAGGATTCAGTGGCCAACTTCAGAGAGCCCTCATAATAGGTAGTGCTACTTTTAAATAATTCTCAATATGCCATTTACTTTCCCTAGTCCTGTAGTTGGCTGAGAGGATTGTGTTTATGTTGTTTCCTATAGGTTCTGATAGAAGTCATAAACACGAGTTCAGCCAACCTCATCGCCGAGGTGAGGACCAAATAACATCTATCTTGCTTTTGGTTCTTCATTTTTTAATCTGAAAACTGGACTGGTAGGCTGGTGACAATCCATTATATAAGCTCAACTCTTGGGTAGGCGATTGCAGAACTCTGGTTCAGGAGCTTTTAGCCATTTGTTTGGTCATTACAATAGCAACAACCAAAGCAATCGGATGTCATACAGTCCTATGTTGTAAAGGCCATTTTCGATGGGCAAAGGCATCTTAGAGATGTGCCCCGCTTGACCCCAAACATGCTGAAGATGTTGACTCAATATAGTGCAGTCCTTTGTTGCAATATCGAATCAATGTTGTGAAGTACCTTGTATAGAATTCATGTTTGTGAAGTCAAGGTTAGATCTGTTTGTCCGTGTGGGCGGGAGGGAGGATTAGGTGTTAGGAGGTCCCAAGCCGCCCTAGGAGGCATCTGACTGCCTAGACGTATCTTGAATTTTATTCCATAGAAGTAGCTGGGCCATGGTTGGCGGTGCACTGTTAAGTGCTTACTGTTGTTTTTACTGTTTGTTTATTTTTGTACTAAAACATGGTTTTTGGTAATTATACTGAACATTTGAAATATCAAAACATATCTGCCTCAACAACCCCCTAAACATCCGGGTTGAGAGCAATCTAGGCGTCCGCCTAACTGCCCAAGCTCTACAAGGTGGCTCATCGTCGCGAACACTGGACCCCCTAACACTTTTTAAAGATATGTAAAGGGCCTTGCTGCATCATTTTTCTCTAGCACAAACACATCTGTAGCAAAGCTTTATCT
This sequence comes from Drosera capensis, assembly GCA_001925005.1. Classification (NCBI taxonomy): domain Eukaryota; kingdom Viridiplantae; phylum Streptophyta; class Magnoliopsida; order Caryophyllales; family Droseraceae; genus Drosera; species Drosera capensis. The sequence continues at coordinate 69,738 of LIEC01011878.1, forward strand.
TTTGCTCAAGAAAAGAGACGTTCTTCGATCCCTACTTCATTCAAGTAACTCGAATTATCAGGAGACCGGCAGGGTTGCCCTCATCTGTGTTAAATAAGATTATGCTAGCTCTTTTTTACTTCTTGATTACGTTCCGAGCTAACAATCTTCTTATTTGTAATGCAAAAGATTTTCCTTTTTATTCCAATGTGTAGTTATCCCTAAGCTGAAGAGGTTGGAGCTGGAAGCTGCTTGTGAAGATTTTAGTAATGTGATTGGTTCGTCATCTGTTGGCTCCATCTATAAGGGGACATTGTCAAATGGAGTTGAGATAGCTGTGTTCTCATTTGCTATGACCTCAGCAAAACTATGGTCCAGTAACCTGGAACCGCAGTTCAGGATGAAGGTAATGTTCATTGTGAATGGGAGACTTCACTTGATCAGGTTTGGCCTCAATGATTCAGTAATCCTCTCTTATTTGGATACCATCAGGTGGATTGGTTATCAAAAGTGAACCATACGAACTTTGTCAACCTTCTTGGTTACTGCGATGAAGAGGAGCCTTTTGCCAGAATGTTGGTTTTCGAGTATGCTCCAAATGGCACATTATTTGAGCATTTACATAGTGAGTATCTTAATATTGATAAAAGACTTTTCTTTGCATTCCCCTATTTCCTTAGATTGAATTCTCTTTGGCGTCATGTTGTTTTGTATCAAGATTTGTTTCCATGATCTTGCTTGCAGTAAAAGAAGCTGAGCACTTGGACTGGAAGACGCGTTTGAGAATTTCCATGGGCATCGCTTACTGTCTTGACTATATGCACCAGCTGAACCCACCTGTTGTCCATGCCAACATCCACTCTTCTTCTGTCAATCTTTCTGAAGACTATGCTGCCAAGATATCCGAATTCGTCTTTGCGAACGAAGAAGCCATAGCTGGAGTACCTTTTTCCATTCAATCTGTTACAATTACATTGGCGGCTACCCTCGAAGATAATGTTTACAGTTTTGGGCTTGTATTACTCGAGACAATGACTGGTCGGTTCCCTTGCTCCATGGACTACGGCTTTCTCGAGGAATGGACTTCGGATTATTTGTTGGGTCGGATGCCCATAAGGGACATGATCGATCCAACTTTGACACATTACGATGCCCATCAGCTGGAGAGGATATGTGAAGTGATAAGATGTTGCCTACATCCCGACCCGAGGTACAGACCCACTATGCGGGACGTTGCTACTAGGTTGAGAGAAGTAACTTTGATCAATCCTGATAGAGCAGCTCCGAGAGCAGCTCCACTTTGGTGGGCAGAGCTAGAGCTTGAGGTACTATCTGTAAATGAAAAGTAGAATATCACAGTTAAGAGTTGACATCTGCTCGTGCTGTACAGTTTATTGCATGTACATGGTACTAGAAATGGCACCTTGTTTGTTTAGCTAGTAGAATGTAAGATATCTACTTCATTCTGCTTGCAGATGTCAAAGCTAGCATTGCAGATGTCAAAGCTAGCATTGCCACAGGCGAATGTAATTAGTCTCATCCTTCAAGTAAGAATTGCAAGGTTACTGTGACCTAACAACAAAAATAAGTGAAGACATTACGGTAAATATCTGATCCATATATTATATATATATAGTTACATAAATTATGAGATGGCATGTGTGGATATTGATGTCATTTTTGAAATTTAAAGTACAATCCTGTAAATTCGCCTTATTAAAATTAATAATTAAGAACTATTATTTTTTTTTTTAAAAAAACATTTCTTAAAAACTAATCTAAAATAATATATATCTAATAATTACACTATACCTGTCGATAGTATGTAATATGATCTTATACATGAAATACATTATCAATCTATTATATATTAAATATTCCCTATTTTTTAGAATAAATGTAACACTTTGACTGAGGGTTTGTCGAGCTAAATTTTAATTTGCATTGCAAGACGATCAACCATCATTTTTCGTAAAATTATCGTGAAACATTAATGAAATTTTAAATTACGCATGTCAACCTTAGGCTAGTGGGGTAATTTTCTTTCGTCAATAAAACGAATAACGAAACTTCTCAAAATATATAATGAATAATACAAAAAATGATTTGTTGTAATTATTCTGGGACGAAAAGAGTATATAATTACACAAAATTTTTATATGATAAACCATCTAACCAAAACTAAAACAATATCATACATTAAAATCTTTGAAACAAAAAAAATTATTTCCTCCGTCCTACACATTTTGCAACGATACGTATTTTGAGGTCTAATTTAATATGATCAAATCTTATTGGTTTATAAAATTATTATGAAACATCAATGATAGATTAAGTTATTAATTTTAATCTTGAACCAATTTAAGAATTTTTTTACATAGGTAAGAATAAGAACGGAACGCGTCGAAGTTTCATGCCCTTGTAAAATTTATGAGACGAAGGGAGTAACAATAATAATTAAAGCAAAAATTTTTTTTTGTAAAATCATTATATTAAATAAAAAAATATGAGAAGGGGTACATCCTACAACAATTTTTTTTTTGAGTTGTCTCAATTTATTTATAATATTTTTTTATTATCCTAATTTATTTGCAGCACTTTCACATTAAATTATCGATTAAAGTATTTTACCACAATGATATGATATAATGTAGTATCAGGTACTACTTCATTTTATTATATAAATCGATTTTTATAAGAGGATAAAGGGGCTGCACTAACTACACCTTGCGGAACCCAGCCCCTCTCACAAATTAAAAAAACAATATTTTGTTAAAATTGAAATCTACTTTTTCTAAAATGTTTACTATTTTTTTGATGTGAGAGGGGTTTTAGCCTTCAAGCTATAGCTACTGCAGTCTCCAACCCCTATAATCCCTTTTTATAATGGATCTTTCTCCAATTTTTATGTTGATTGCATAAGAGATCAATAAATTAGATATCTTTATTTTGGAATATATATAATTATATTTAAGTTAATTTAAGCATTTAATTTAGAAATTTTTTTTATGATCTTTACCATGCAACCAATGGGTCAGTATTTTAGTTTTGATTAAAATGGATGAGATCGGGTTAAAAACTACATAGGTAAGACGTAAATCAACAATCTAGTTTTGAATTGTTCGGATCTCATCTAGCCTGTATTAGCATTCGAATCATTTTGAGTATCTTTGATAGCTTAACGTGAGTGTTAAGTATGAAATTTTAAAAAATCATTCCAAATTTAATAATGTAGCAAATTTCATACGAGTCATGATCATTGAGTTATTCCAAAAATGGATTTTAGATCTGATTCTTTCCGACAATAAATGAATTACAAATATGTCGAGATGTAGGATCAAACTCTTAAGATCAAGGTCATGTCATAGAATTAGCAGACCGCGTGTAGTAACGTTGGCTTGCAACAGAGACAGAAGCGCAACAACCCAAGAATATAGCAAGGCTGATTGGTCAATAGATTAGGATCTGAGAAACTGTCATATCGAAGATTTGAGGTTTAAAAATTTATACAAAGGTTGAAGACTGTTATGAGGAAAAACTGTCAACATCACTATGGATAGTACAAGAGACAAATAGACAGCTGTCAACATCAAACAATTCAATCATGGGGTTCTAATTTTCCGAGCCCTATAAAAGGGTATTTCTTCTAGACAAAGAATATTGACGATGATTGTGAGAAACTATGGCAAGCCAACAATCATTGTGCAATCGTTTTTGTGAGCTGGATTAAAGATTTGAAAGAAAGAGTTCACTAGTTACTCTTAAGAATAAAATCTACAGTAGAGTCCAGAAATGATCTGTATAAGGATCTAGATTCTTATCTTAGGAAGTCTTGTAAAGCTTATAAGGGGTTTCTTTATAAGGTAAAAACAAAAAGAGAATAAACTCCCCTTTTGACTTGACTAAACTAGCCTCCAATGAAAGACTGGAAGCTTTCGTTGATCATTTGACAACAACTATCTGAACAAACATAAAACGATGTGTCATCTACTGCTTGATTCATTCTTAACTTAGAGTTGTTAGATATTCATTTGGACACGAAGAGATTAGTCAAAGGGACTTAATTCTTGACTGCAGAAGAGTTTCACAAATCTGCAGTAGAACAGTTACATACTAGCCGACACAAGGCTGTATACTGTTTATCAAGAAAATTTATGAATTATCTATTCACCCCCTCTAGACTATACTATGAGACTCTGAGAATTTCACATTGATCAACATATCTTTAAGGACCCAACCTACTCAATTCAGGACATCACCAGCTAAGGTAGCTTTATCAGCTTGGTGCTTAAAAAAAAAGTGTATTCATTTAAGACCTTAACTCACCTACCGTGTTTACCATGTTGATGTCTTTGAGATTTTAGAAATATATCAACCCAAAATTATATTAATATTGAGCACGTAATTAGATGTCAATACGAAACAAAGTTTTCAATGGATAAGACAATGCTAACGAAATCAACATAAACGAAGCAACGAATGGCACTATGACACTTAAGTCGCTTATGTTAAACTTAATCTACCAATAAAATGTTGACACCTGGATTCCATATGTCACAAGAAGGCTTAGCCATCTTAAGGACACTTGGGCTTGTAAGTGTCAAGTTTAGACAAGAAGAAGCCACCTAAGAGCATACTTGACAAGCTTTAAGCGAAGATGTGCCATATAGCAACAAATTTCAACATTTAAGCTAAAGACGTGGTCACTAATCACCTATCAAGGCCATCGTAAATAACCATGATAACAAACATTTCTTTGTTGACCAAAAAAGAGAGGAAGAAGTGAGGTAAAGTGAGTATTGATGCTAACAAGAACGCTAAGATCATCGACGTGCTTGAATGAAAGAGCTAAGGGATGCTAAGGGTCCATGGAGGTCGGTTCATACTTTCAAGATGTAAGAGAATCAAATAGCTTAAAGGATAACTATATGGATGGTTGTTTTTAAACATGATTCTAACAAATGCTTCCATGTATCACGAAAACTAACTCATCATTTCATGTTCATGGTTTTACCTCCGTTTGTGAGTTCGTAACTATATGTATGGTACTTTATATGACATGGTTCAAGCTCATAGTTATACCTATGTTTATGTGTTTGTAACCGTTTTAGTGTTTCGTGAGAGCAAATCGACTTTACTTGCAAAATCCATGCTTCAAGAAGTTATCACCACGATTTGATATTGTCATCGTCATGTATGCTTCCCATGATTTAAAGCATGAACTATTCACAAGTGTTTTGCGATGACTTGCCATGATCGGCATGTGTGCTTTCCATGATTTAAAGTAAGATCTCACAAATGTTTTTCGAGTTGATAATAAGGGTCATGAACCATCAAGAGTAAGGGAACATATTCCTGCCCAAATATTCAATGATATGCGTCAGAGGATCCTTGACAACCCATGGAAAACCTAACATGTCATAACGACACCTATAACAAGTCAAGGACACTCGCAATCAAGTATTTCGCAATCGTGTTTCAAGTATCGCTTATAGATTTCAGGCAACCAACCTCGCAAGTTTGCTAATGCGTTTAAAGTATTGCCATCGTGTTTTCTCATGTGTTTCAAGTATCGCCACAAAGTTCGCTTAAATGTTTTTTAAGTATCGCAATCAAGCTTGTTTATGTGTTCCATATACTGAACCTCTTTCATAATATGAAGTTTAGCAATAAGTTTTGAAAACAAAAAAATAAGAGTTCAACATTCTTTTCAAGGATTTTCATTATTTTGTCAACTCGAGACCTGCAAAAACATGAGAACTACGTACTAGTAAATATGAAGTGATTAAAAATTCTCAGAAAATTACATATTGTTAAATATGAACGGTAAATTATATGTATATTAACTATATATTGTGAGTATGTGAACTGGGTACTTTTAAATATAAACTACTTAAATATTAACAGAACTATATATTATTAAATTTAAACAACAAATTATTTGAATATGAACTACATATGATCAACATGTGAACTATATACTATTAATGTGAACTACATAAAATGTTAGTAGAACTACATATTATTAGATATGATTTATAAATTATTTTGATATGAACTACATAATTTTTACATGCAAATTATATATTATTAAATTTGAACTTCAGACTATTAAAAAACTATAAATTTTTTAGAACGTGCATAGTCCAACTAGTACAAAATCATATTGTTCTGATCCTGTCCTCACCCATGCTTATTATGCGTATCCTGCCCCAAAATGTTATCTTCCTATAATAAACAAATTGAAAACGATTTAAATAAAGACAATCTTGAATAATGATTTTGTAATAAGTGGAACATCATAAACTAAACATCAAGCACCGTATCAGACTTTTAAGAAAAAAGGAAGCGGAACTAGTTGTAAATGTCGCAGAACTCAGCATATTTGACTCGATATCAATGCATGATGCATAACAGGATAATATAACCTTTCGGATATACAAATGTTGATTCAAGCTACTTTCAAGCTCAAAAGAAAGTTGTCACTTCTGGACATAAATCGTAATACGAAATTGACCAACATCCAAATCTGGCTGTGTGGTTGAATACGAGAGGGAAGGGAAGTTGCGCCGTTCTTGTTCTCTGGCTCGTTTCCGTACAGTTTGGGGAGGATGATGACAATAATGGCGTAGCGATGGTGATCTCCGGAGGCTGCAGCGAGGGAGGTTGTGATATGGTGGTGTCGTGGTTTGATGTCGGTTTAGCGAAGACGACGAAGAAGAAGTGGTGAGAAGAGGGGGACGAGGAAGACTTTCGATATATTTATTCGTATGTTATAACTTTAGTCGTTCGTTATATTTATTCACACGTTATAATGTATATTTATTCCTTCATTATATATGTACTTTACATATATTTAAATAATGAATTTTTTGAGATGTTACAAAATCTGAGCCCAGAAATAATCCGAAAAATTAGCTACATTTTTTTTTTTTTGGGTGGTTGGTTGGCCTGCGGGAATATTGTGATGTTTTCGGATGAGTGTGACAGTGAGGAGCTGGGGTCAACAATGATTGAGGGAGGAAGAAGATTGAGCCACTAAAAGATAGGATAGATAAGGATAGGAAAGTTATTTATTCATTTTTAAGTATCTAGATGTGAATTAAAATATGATGAAGTATCTAAATATGTGTTAAAAACATTATGGATATTAAGATATGAGTGAAATCTGTTTTAAATATTTTAATATAATCTTCGTTCTAAAATATAATAAATAATTTAATCCGATATACGAATTTATATATATGTTGAATTTTTATGGGATTTCATGAAAAAATATGCATTTGTCACCGAAAGTGAAACCTTTGATGATGGAACATTATTTTCACAAATGACCTTCCTTTACGGGCTTTTTTGTGGCATTCATGTGACCAATTTTTTTTTTTTGTCAAAAATATTTTCTAGTGACAAAATAAACATTTTAGGTGACAATTTTATTCGTCACTAGATGCAACTTTCTTGTAGTGTGCAAACAGCACGCATAAAATTCAAAACCAGCATCACCTTTAGTGCAACAGTATGCCCATGAAATAAAATAGTGCCCCCGTCATGGCTACGAGTTCGCGAGAATGACACCATTGCCTTCGTTGTCGCTAATTTAACATGACAGTACTCAAACTTTGTTGAGATTGAACAATTTTTCCCCCAAACCGTTGCTCCCGTCGGATTGTTCGAGAAATTACATCCACATATATATATATATATATAAAATCATGTGATATAAAAAGTTTCTTCTCACATATTACTAACCATATCAAAGAGCTACGAGTACTCACTTGGAAAACACCTCTCTTCTGAGAACTTGGAGAGTGAAACAAATGTTGGAATAGTTCCATAAAGATTGATGAAGCTCATACATGATTGTCAGCGAAATGAAAGAAAGAGAAACGGGTGAAGGAGAAGAAATGGTCATCGACTTGTTTCGGGAAAAAGGAAACATTTGTGGCTGATTTATTAGAGTAATTAAGATTAGATTCATTGTTTTAAATGGGAAGATAAGGATATTTTGGAAAATATGAGATAAAAATTTTAAAAGAAATACACCATTTGGAAATTGAAAAAGTATAGTATCATCTCTTGATAGTTTAGATAAAATAAACATACTTCTTGCTAATTTTTCCTTGATATTGCCACTTTTCAAATAACATAAAATGGATATAGGGATTGATATTTTGATAGCCTAGAATTAGGGAATGCTACGAGGAATAAGAAATTATGAAAAAAATAGAGATGGGGACAGCGAATCGATCAATCCAATCACAAGTGCTCTCATCGTCACATAGAAAATTACGAAATTTTTGTCTATCCGTTTATAACATATCATTCATCGTATTTTTTTTTTTTTCCCCTCTTCTCATCCGCTCATTCAAAGTGATAAATATATCATTTACCATACAATCCAACTATTGTATTAATCTTTGTATCGATTCGTCTAATCGGAATGTCACAATATGTTTGCAACATCTTTTCATTTGAAAAATATAAATCGTCATTGTATTTTATCTTTATGTTATTTTTTTTGTCAAGTATATCACATCATATTACACTATTATCTCCTTTTTCTTTTTACTTTTTTTGGTCAAATTCTTTCTTATCTTTCACTCTATTGATATCTCACAAGCATATATTAGTAAATCATAAAAATTCAATACATCCCCGTCTTTGTGTCAAATCATAAATATTTAACACATTCCTCAATCTCACAAGTAAAGGTGTAAGAGAGCAATATTATTTCCATTCCATAATTATTATAATGTTTTTTGTTTCTATTATTCAACGCGTAATTTGAGAATATTCATTATAATACCTGACGTTTAGTATCATTAATGTTTAACGATATTTTTTCAAAAAATAACATTTGATCTTTTTTCAATGTCGATCAAAACTTTTATCGTCATACGTTCTTGATAACAAATTTATTACCTCTTTTTTTTTATTTTTTTTTTTACATTTTTTTGGTCAAATTCTTTCTTACCTTTCACTCTATTAATATCTCACAAGCATATATTAGTAAATTATAAAAATTCAATACAACCCAGTCTTGTGTGTCAAATCATAAATATTCAACACGTTCCTCAATCTCACAAGTAAAGGTGTAAGAGAGAAATATTATTTCCATTTCATAATTATTATAACGTTTTTTATTTTATTGTATTATTTAACGTGTAATTTGAGAATATTCATTATAGTATCTGACCTTTAGTATCATTAACGTTTTACGATATTTTTTCAAAAAATAACATTTGATCGTTCCTTAAGATCGGTCAAACTTTTATCGTCATGCGTGTCTGATAAAAAATTTATTACCTTCGTCCCATAACCAATGTAACATTTCTCTCTTTTTATACTATTCAACATATAGTTTAAGTAATTTTGTTACTAATCTAAACGATACGTTTAAATTTTCTATTGATCCATGGTTATAATACATATTATTTATTATCATTAATATATCATAATATTTATTAAAAAGTAATAATATTTGATCGTTTTTTAACATCGATTAAAATTTATTATTATTATATATATATCAGATAGAAAAATTATAAGAAAAAAAACGGATCAAAAAATTATAAGAAAAAAAATATATAATCTTTTCAGAAAATACAATCTTTTTCGGATAGGAGAAAGTAATTTTTTTCAAGTTCGGAGGGAGAAAATATTCGGCATACCCCTAATTTGATTCAAATTTCAAACCTCCCTAATCACCAAAATTCGTTCCGTCTTTCTTCACCTGCTGCACGGTGGCACTACCACCATAGCCAAGACCTCATTTTATGCTGTTGCAACTCAAATCCGCACTGAGTAATCCCAATTTCAGATGTTATCTAGTCCATGAACCTTTCAAATTCATGAGAAGTTCACATCAAAGTATCAAATTCGACCTTGAAAATGGTTCGGATCTGAGAACGGAATCGAAGGCAGACAAAGAGTGCTAATTGGTGTCCAAATTCGAAGGTGTCATTCCGTGCTGGTTCTCGCTGAAACCAGCTTTTACCACTATTCTCAGACGGCAATTTCACACCTAGGCATATTCACGTTTTGTTGTGGCCGCAAGAACAGCTTCTGGTACTCTCGTCTTTCAACTTGAGCTTATTTGTTCACTTTTTTGACCTCAATGCTTATAAGTTGCTTCATGTCAGTGGCCTGCTTTATAGGAATTAACTCATTCTTGGTTCCACTGCTGTTTGTGCTCGTGATTGAATCACATAGTTATATTTGTGTTGAACGGCCCTACAGGCGGATTTGTCTATTTCTACATACTCGGTCGATCACACTTGAGCTGAATAAATGCTTGATTGTTAGATATAATCTTGACAAAGGAAAGCAAGAAAAACGTTTGTACAGTAACGCCGGCCACTGTTCATCTCCACCGGCCAAGGAAAAAAAACGTGTTTGTTAGGCAACGCATAGAATTTGTTTTCCTATATATAGCATAGATTTGTATGCTTAGAAATGTACCTCGACAAGAGCAATAAAACATAAATCAGAAAACGGGAAGGTTTTTTTCCCACAAATCAATTGCCTCAAACACACCACATCAAGATCCTAAACCAACAATTGGTATCAGAGCAAGAGAGGTGTGTGAAATTGTCGAGGTCGTACCTGCCCGACGTTAGGCAGAGGTGGACGAAGCCACCAGATCCAGCCGCAGCTTCAGCCAGTGGTTCGGACACCGCAGCCAGCGGCCCGAACCCGAACCCCATCCCAGATCCGGCCTCTTACGATAGTAGGCCGCCAGCGTAAGCCGCAATCAACAGATCTAGCCACGAGATCTAGCCCCGACGCCGCGGCCACATATCAACAGATCGCTCTCGACATCGTTTGTTTGGACTCCGTCGTTGCAGAGGATCAATTGAAGGAGAAGGGCGAAAGAAGGAGGAGGCAGAAGAGGAGGCTTGCAAGGAAGAAGCTGAGAGATTTGGGGAGGAAGGAGGCAGTGGAAGAAGGAGGAGTCTTCGGCCGCGTGAAAGGAAAAAGGGGAGGAGAGCAAATAGTTTGTTTTATAT
>LIEC01011878.1:85785-108094 GCA_001925005.1 Drosera capensis
CTCTTATAATGTCAATTCCGATATTTGATAGAATTGATTCAACCGACCTGATTTTTTTTTGTTAGGATTGACTACTTTGTAGATGGAAAGTGATAAGTTCGAACTCGATATCTATGAAACGAGTTCGGTGAAGATTAGGAAATGGAAATGCATCAAAAGTGGTAGGCGACTGAAGGACAAAATTTTCGAAACATAGATGCACATGAGGTGCGTGACTTTATGGGCAACGAAAACGGCAAAGAGCGGAACATGGACATGTGACTGTGGAAACTTTGTATCTTCTGGATTTTGATTTCCACTAGGTATACTATAGTCTAGTCTTATTTTCTACTATATATAATCTACTCCACGCAACAATTAATGGCAACCACCCCCAATGTGACCCATACAACTTTACAAATCAACAGTAAATTTTATTTATTCGAAGAATGTAGTATCTCGTCAATCCATCAAACTATTATTAGACATATTTCATGGTTATGTTGCCTCCAAAAATAAAAGCATATCACAACCGCACACCGTGATTGTTTATTGAATTTTGTTAATCGTTTTGATTCTTATCATTTTCAATCGTATCAAACTGCTCGTAAATTGAAACTCTGTGATTGCGAGCACGACGGACTATGATTTCATCGAGAGACCTATATCGAGACAAATTTATACACCAAATCAAGGAAATAAAATACAGGTTGACTTAGTTATGGAAATTGAAAGGAGAGAAAGAAAAGAGAGGAAAACGAGAGATCAAGTTGAAGGAGTTGAGAGGGCACGAAGAACGGAAGCCCACGTGAAGACCTTTGAAGATCTCTTTCGATCTCTATCTGGGCTGAATGTCGCTGGTCCATATTCTGAACTTTCAACTTATTATGCTCTTTTTCTAAATATATAATCTATCATGAAATATCAAGAATGTATAATTCAATGTTAATATTCTCTCTGGAATCATATAGTTTTGGGGTATAATATTTTGTGACGATATAATGAAATAGACTATCCTTGTCACAATAGATCTTGTAGTTGACAAAACGTAACGCCTGTGATATCACCTAATTGTTCCAAACTTCCAAACCACGACTCAAAGTCACAGATGATTAAATGTATCAGCTGACTTTGTTGACAGGTAGAGTAAGCTTAACAATGTGAGCGGTATAGCATTTGGTCGTCGAACTTTGAAAACGATCACATTCTTCCCACTTTCACTTTCACCCCCTTCTTTCCTCGTCAAAATGTGAACCCATGAAATTGAAAGAAACATCACATAGTTGGCGGTGTTTTCTGTTCAAATGTATGTTTCTTTTCTGTTCATTTGTAAAATGGACAAGAATATATGAAGAAGATCTTCATATGAGACGAGTGTCGCAATGAGCGGTGCTGGTCAATGGAAAAAAGACGTATCCTCTCTATCTTATGAAATCGAAATAAACTTGCTGAAACCAAAACGAAAGTCTTTTTAATGTCCGTGTTACAGCAACAACAACTTAATTATTTCAATTATTATTTTAATATAATATAATAGATTAGTTCTAACGACATCAGGGAATGATTTTGGAACTCAAGAATTCAAAACCAATCCATTATTGTTTCGGAACTAAATCAAATGTGCTGTCAGAATCAATCACCATATGAAATTATACTGTGCTCATTTTGTCTATCCTAAATTCGTACCATAGAAGGTGATTGTATTGTGTCAACGAAAGATACTCTAAAATTGACATTATTGACATTATTCCTTATAGTGCTTCTTGATAGATAGGTTGACACTATTGGCATTATTTGTTCTAGTGCTTCTTGTTATTGTGTTCAATCATTCGGATACGATAATCTCAACAGGGCGGTGGATTGGGAACAAGATTCTATTCTGTATGAAATAATGTTAAGATAATTATACAAGTGCAGAATCATTGTCTCACCTAACCATGAGGAGATGATATATAGGATAGGATTCCTCCTCGGAGAAAGAATCATAGTCGAGAGTATCTGATTAAGCTTAATAACAAAGCAATCAACACAATAGGCCAAATTATTCCCCGACAAAGAATCACGAGACTATTGATTGATTTCCAAATCTCAGCGATTTCTAACTTCTCTCAAGTATCCAAGGCACCCAACTACACAAAGTTGGTTATAACAATTTTGACTTTTTTTTATTGTTCAACAAATATTTAAGGAGATTCATTTTAACACTGAACAATATAAAAAGGTCTCACCAATTATCATTGATTAAATCACACAATATTAACAATCATTACAAGTATTACACAAAGAATTTATAAAAAATTTGATCATCACGTAACGCAGGTTAAAATTAAACAGAACAAATAAGTATAACCAAATTGTTGCAACTTTGATGGAGGGAGTAATATGAACATAGGTGACGTTCTTGCTTCTATTGATTAACCTATCATAAGTTTTACTATTTTTTTCGTTTCATATTTATTGAAATATTTTGATTCGGTATGAGATTTTATGTGAGTATTAAATTTGTATATTTTTTATGAAGAAAGAATATTTTTTTGATGATAATGAGATTTACTGTAATATTTATGAAAGAAGATAACGAATGTACTATAACATATGAGATTAATTTGTTAATTTTTTAAACTAAAATATAAATAAAGAGAATTTTTAATTTTTTTTAAAGATTGAATATATATATAAATATTATAATTACTATGATGATGGAGTATGTGATTTGATAACTTATCCCGAAACTAAAGTCATATGACAAAATGTTAAAGTTGGATGTGCATAACTCATTCATTCATGAATCTCACTCATATCCAAGTACTCCACAAATTTCCAACAAAAATTTGACCCCACACACACACCATCCATCTCATCTTTCCTATATAAACATCCCGACCTCCTCGCACTCCCCTCTCCACTCGTCACTTCTCCCATCCCACCATGGTCGTCGACCGTCGGTCAACCACCTCCATCCCATCCCGCCTCGCCGCCCTCCGCCGCCTCAATCTTCGCGCCGCCGCCTCCATTCCTTCCACTCCCTCCGGCACCGCGGCCCGCCTCCCACTTACCACCGACACTCTGCTCTCCCACCTCCGCTCCGCCGGCATCCCCCTCCTCCCGGGCCTCTCGGATACAGTCCTCTCCCTCATCGAAGCCGACCTCAACTTCACCTTCCCACCCGACCTCCGCTCCCTCCTCTCCGCCTCCCTCCCCTCCGGCCCCCGCTTTCCCGACTGGCACTCCCCACGCTCCTACCGCCACCTCGTCCGCCTCCCTCTGGCCGCTGTCGCCAACCATGTAGCAAGGAAATCACTATGGTGCAAGTCCTGGGGAAAAAAACCCCAGGACTCAGAGACCGCCCTCAGGGTAGTCAGAGAGAGGCTGACGAAGGCGCCGGTGCTGGTGCCGGTTTGGGGTAGGTGTTACGTGGCCAGCGGGCCGTGCTTGGCCGGGAATCCGGTGTTCTATGTGGACGAGGATATGGTGGTTGTCTGTGCTCTCGATCTTGGTGATTTTTTCCGCAGAGAATTGTCCTCCAGTGATGGCAATGAGTTATTGCCGGATCGTGTGATTGGGAAGAAATTGTATGATGATTCTTGTTCACTGTCGTCGGGAAATCTGAGGTCTGATGCGGATCGATCACGACGTAGTCTTGACACCGTGGCGTCCGGCCACAGTGTCAGGAGGACTCGGCGGGCTCCTAGGTGGATTGAGTACTGGGGCGAGGTGGCTGCTCAAAGTAACCAGAAACGACACTCCAATTCCTCTTCCTCTTCATCTTCCTCGTCCTCGTCCTACTTGTCCTCGCCGGACAGGGTTTTAGCCTGTCCAGCGAGGAGGAGATCCCCGAAATGGGTCGAGGATTACGTGAAACAAATCGGAATGGTGTTGAAACAGGGCGGATGGTACGAATCCGACGTGTCAGAGATCGTCGAGGTACCGTCGGCGGGGGTGTTTGACGGTGAAATGATAATGGTGGATAATCAGGTGGTGCTGGATGCTCTTCTCTTGAAAGCGGATCGGTTCTCGGATTCACTCCGACGAGCCGGGTGGAGCTCCGAGGAGGTCGGGGAAGTGTTAGGGTTCGATTTTGGGGTGTCGGAGAAGAAGGAGAGGAAGAGGTCGGCGGTGACGGAGTTGTCGCCGGAGATGATTGTGAGGATTCAAGAGCTGGTGGAGTCTGTTTGCAAGACGAAGGAGAAGTCGGTGGCTTCGTAGACATGGATGGAATACGAATATTTTTTTTTTTGAAATTTGTAGGTGGACTGGTGAATGTGGATAAATAATTTGAGACATTATACAATGCAATTATCATATTGAATTTCGGATTCTTTCTCTACGATATGTTACATGGGTATCGGATACTCCAATAATCGTCATATATCGAGGACTGGGTATTGAAAAAAATGTCACAACACCTTAATAAATTTCTTAATTA
Source organism: Drosera capensis (assembly GCA_001925005.1). Taxonomy (NCBI): domain Eukaryota; kingdom Viridiplantae; phylum Streptophyta; class Magnoliopsida; order Caryophyllales; family Droseraceae; genus Drosera; species Drosera capensis. The sequence continues at coordinate 90,191 of LIEC01011878.1, forward strand.
ACAATTACTAATGGGTAACGACCTATTAATGTATTGTAACTTCTTTGAATTCTTTCATATAGATTCTTAAATTACAGTCTTGTGCTGTTTATTGTTCAATTTTCATGGGAAGCGTTCTTGCTCCATGAGTGTACTACAAAATTATTTCGTCATTCGGGTTGCTGTAAAATTTCAGCAAACGGAGAGGTTACCGATGAGGGATAGGAGAACGAGGGCACTCAACCTTCAATGTACACGATGCAAGTGTGACAACATTATAAATATTACTCTTTCCGTCCCAATTTAAATATAACTGTCTGATATGACACGTATATCGATGTAAATTGGATTATAATGATTATTTTTTAAAAAAAATTATCGTGAAACATCAATGTTTTTATAAGTTACGTACTTCAACGTAACACATATTACAAAATAATTATATGTGATTTGATATATAAACGAGACTTATATTCATACGTATTTAATAATATAAAATATATATAGCTTATAAATAAATTGAGACAAAAACGATACATCAAACCTAAAAAAAAATCAAATGTTAAACAATCTCATTGTTATAAATAGTGGAACACACACAGACAAAACTATGAACATGGAAATCGCAAGACAAATCCACAAGGAAAAGCCTAATAATATATCCAAGAAAGGAGCTCGAAACGATGTCGTACAAGATACTCGTTGTTTGCACCGTTGCAACCGCATGCAAGGGCGCAATAAATTCCAACTTGCGTGTTTGGTTTCTGGGGAAAAAAAGCTATAGCTCTCTTTTGTGTTTTTTCTGTTCCTTTCTTGTTTAATCCTCTGTTTCACATCTTCCGAAAATTATTTTGCGAGGAAAAGTCACAAATCCGCGTGACATTGGATTGTACAGAAGACAATGGGGCCACGCATGTTATGTTAACTCTGTGTTTGACAAAAGAAACATAGTAGCGGATGTACTTGGTAGTCCATATTATTGGGGGCTGGAGACGATATTTTAAACCTAAGATTAAGAATTTTTCATCCAGCATAAATGTTACGTGTTCATCCGAATTCAATCCGAAAATTTGATGATCCAAATATTATATCAAGTAACGATCAATATGAATAATAGATAAATCAATAATACAGAAGATTTAATATAAAAAAAATCAGATCGTCGGGAGAAAAATTCCCATAAGAAATAATCTAATAATCAATTCACACGATTATAAACGATCGTCTCTCAATCTCTTTTTGAGTTTTGCTCAAATCCTAGAAAAATATTCTCACAATCTTTACGACGACTCTCTTGACATCGATATCCAATTAAAACTGATACATGACTTTTTATTGACTTGGATATAATCGAAACCCGGATCAAATCTCGTATTCAGCACAAACTTGTCCGGTAGGAAAAACTAGCCCGTGCCCAAGCGTTTTGTTCTTTTTACTGGTTCCCTGTTCCACAAACAAAGCCGGTGCCCGGACGTGACATACCACTACGTCCAAACGGTTTGAGAAAACTCCTGATATTCCGAGTAATGTCAAACTTTTTCAGTCTCCTGACTCCTCCATGACGAATTTCAACAAATAACACTTATCGGCAATATAAGTATACTGTAATTTTTGTCGGTGATAAGATGATGACTAGGGCTGTAAACGAGCCGAGCCGAACCGACACAGTGCCAGGCTCAGGCTCGACTCGACTCGAAAATCGAAGGCTCGGGTTCGGACTCGGGCTCGGTCGAGCCCTATTTTGTAAGCTCGAGCTCGGCTCGATTACATTTCGAGCCAAGCTCAAACTCGACTCGATAGGCTCGATTCCGGGTCCACTTCATATTTTTCTTAAAAAATATTTGAATATATATATTATTATATAATATGAAATAGGTAAATAATATATATAATTTATATAGGAGTCTCATTTAGGCTCGCGAGCCGAGTATTAATGTGCTCAGACTCGGCTCGAGCTCGGGCTCGGCTCAAAAAGATCGAGCCGAACTCGAGTATTGGTCGAGCCGAGCCCGAGTAGCTCACGAGTAGCTCGGCTCATTTACAGCCTTAATGATGACTAATTTGTTAATTGGTCAAATTAGTTATTACGATACCCAGTGATCAAATGGGAAATCATTTGATGTGTTACATATCAAGAGGCTATCTTGTTTATGAGACAAGTCTTTTAAGATTGAGATCTTTCGATAGAAAGTCTCAAATATTGAGTTATGGCACGCATCTGGGGTTAAATGTTTTTTTAATAAGCTAAAATATCAATCTGTCAATTGCACAGGATAAGAAATCACAATATCAACAAATATTTCAAAATAATTTATTGATATATATATATATATATATGACGTATAAAATATTTTGAATTCTTTAGATGTAGTAATTTAATTTTGGATCATTTTGGTTAGTTCCTATTGTTTTATTAAAGAATTTTTTCATTAACTTTAGATTTTTTTTCATTTTAATATATTAGCAATTTTTTTGAAAAGTTTTTTTACTTTTATTTTTATTTATTCATTTTGATATTTTATAAATTTTCTTTCTTTCTATACGTCTGGAGACGATGCGAGAGTATAGTGATATTTTTATTTTTTTTAATTTATTTTTGTTTTTACATAGAAGTTTTTTTTAGGTAAAGATAGAATTATGATGAATAAATATGTATTAGATAGTTTATCGTTTGTCATCATTATGGTTAGACATAAAATTGATTTAACACAAAAAGAAAGTTGTGTAATTAGAATATATTACAATAATGACCCGTGCGCTACACGGGATAGAAACATCATAATAAAATAGATAATATGAAACTAATTCAATTGCAATAAAAACTAAAATATTATGAATTTATTTACCATTTTAGAAAAAACTAAAATAACCCGATTGAAACCATATACTACTTATATTTTTCAAATAAACTTTGATATATTTTTGTGCTTTCTTTAAAAAACTAACATTTTCGATAAATTGATTTAAGATATTCTATAAATCAGAGTTTATTTAAGAATTTAATAATATATTATTATTTATAAGAAGGCTTATTATTTAATATAAAAAACCTATTATTAGGTGGAATTTGAATGATAATGAGAGAAAAAATTAATATAAAGCTATATTCCACAAAAACAAGCAAAATATGGTTAGATATTGTTTTGAGTTTCACTAAAATTGACGTCCAAATTGCTTGGTACAAAAAATCAACAAAAACAATAATTTGTAACATGATATCCATAAAATCAAAAACATTATCAAATGATACTAAACATAATTTTTTTAAAAAAAAATAAACATTGGTGCACTATTGCAAATAGAGCGTGAGAATAAAACTAAGCATTGCGTTAGTTCAAATATAACAAATCAAAAAATTACAAAAAATTAATTAAAACAAAAATGTATAACATGATATCAATAAAAATGAAAACATTATTACAAAGTATCCAACACATATATTTCTTTTTAAAGAAACCAATAACTAAACCCTAACGTACTATATCAAAACAAAACAGCACGTGAGTTCAAATCCAACGAATCTAGAACCAAGAAAAAACTACAAAAACAAAAAAATCAATCAAACTCATTCCTAAGACTAAATTACTCTAACCCAAACAAATAGATTATAGTCTTCAACCAATAAAAATTATGAAAAGAACAATAATTTAGTTATTAGGATTTTCAAAACTATCGAAACCGAATTTTAGATGAAATGAAAAGATTTAGATGTTTTGTGGACTAAAATCGATTAATTATATATGTCAGATAAAATAAAAGTGATTAGAAACAAATTTGATGAGTTTTGATTGAGATTTCATCAATTGAAGAATTTGGTTATGCGCGGAGTTGTTTATTTTGGTGAAGATAAAAAAATTATATCAAATGAGATTTATTTTTCCGGGTTGTATGTTTTAGCTAATATTTTGAAAAAGACGTATCCTGGGGAAATTTTTTGTTTTTGTTTTTAAAATTAGAAGGTTTGAGTAATTATATTCTTGAGAATTTGCTTAAATTAGATATTATTTTTTGTTTAAAGATTGTGATTAGATATTATTTTATTTTTTTTGTTTTAATTATATCGTTTGTCATTTTCCACACTGATGGTTCAACATTAAAATTCTATGCATGAGAATTTGCGTACATTATATATTATTTTTTGTTTAAAGGTGGATTAGATTTTTTTAAAATCTCTTAAAAATTTTAGTTTTTTTTTGTTTTAATTATATGGTTTGTCGTTTGTCACGATGATGATTCGATATAAAAATGATTCGACATGAAAAATAAGTTGTGCAATTAGATATATGTTTATATTAAACATAATTTTTGTTTAAAGATTGATTAGATTTTTTTAATCTCTTACAAATTTTAGTTAGTTTGTTTTAATTAGATGGGTTGTTGTTTGTTAAGCTCATGGTTCAATATAAAAATAATTCAATATGAAAAACAAATTGCATGAATAAATATATATTTAATTAGATGTTCAAATATCATAAGTATTAATGGATTTTTTTTACCGTCGAAAATCTGGCAAAATCGTGATAGCTAGTCACCGTAGGATTTTGTTTTAGTGACACTTCATTTCTCATCTTGGTTTAACTACGAGATGCTTTTCTGCGACTACTACTGTTGGTGCTGGTGAGGGGTGATTATTTTACACCGGAGTGATGAGCAAGGAAAATTAGGATTCTTCTTGAATTGAACAAACTCATAAGGGTGAACCAAATCTAAATATGTAAAAAAAGCAATGATAGATTATCGTGATAGAGACATGGAATCCCAATCAGCCATTGTGGAAGTTCCCATATCAAATCGAAACTTTAATAGTACCTCTCCCTGTTGGGATTATTTTGGCAAACTAATATTCTTATGTCTCGATGTATACAGATGCAACTACTTGATATGTTTAAATTTTATTTTTTTGTAAAATTTTATGAAACACTAAAAATTTTGTTATGTATTTCAATCCTGATATTGATATAATTTTGTTGTATTATTAAAATAAAAAATAAATCTTCTCAAAACAATACAAAAAATCAAATCATTTCATATATATTGAGACAAAAAGAATAATACGTATTATCCCCAAATATTTAGAGGCATAGGCTAGTTCAAGGGAATGAAAAAACTTTTAATCTCTTTATCGAAATATATATGTAAATAGTTTTGATTTTATGTATTATTCAACACATGTTTGAGGAGGTTTAATCTTACTCTTGACGATGCAATGAAACTTTGTCATTGACGCACAAATGATATTTGATTGTCTCACGATACGAGATAAATTTTCTTATTGATAAACAACAATGCTCAAATTGTTGCATCTATAATGACACCATAGAAGTTCTTATTCATAAGATAGCAGAAATGAGAGATTAAAATTAAATTATTATTTTTATCCTAAAATTATTGTAACACTTCAAAAAATAATAATATTCAAAACGTGTTTTGTTGAGTTATATTTTAATATTTTAATATGAAAATATAACGTCCCAGCGTCTAATTTATGACGATACGTGACGTTATGACGTCACGAACCTAATCCAGACAAGGTCAAAGAACCCAAATGGATTTATAAGTATAAAAAATAAGGAAATTAACTAAAGTGTTACATCACATAATTATATTTTGTATCAAATAATTAAATTATTATAACTTATATTACATGATACCTCCAGTAGACTTTTAGTAAATTTCTAGTAAGTCAAAATGATATCATTTTAGTTACATATTAATCAAAACAAACCTAAACTGATAGGTCAGTGCAAAAAAAGACTGAAATAAACAATGAACGATTAATATGGATCCAAGAAGGGCCGCAAAGGATCACGACTTCATATGTTACCACATAACACATCATACGATCTTCACAGAACAGTTAGCAAGGATCCCGTAAAAGGAAACATTCTTATATCGGGTCGAGATCGGAGCTAGGTTACTTCCCAAGTGAGTGTATTCCTTTACTCGCGAAACAAGTAAAACAACGAAACGAAGACGACAACACTCTCGGGCCTGTTACTAGTAGTCCGACGAGCCCTTGGTGACTAGATTGTGGCCGGACGATGGCGACCGCGTTGGTTGAAGTGGTGGTTCGGTGGGTTTGAACAAGGGGGCGCGTCCGCCCTCAATGGTTGTCGGAATCTTCTCGCCTTGGCTGCGGATGGTCGCCGGCGATCAGACAGGGCGGTGGCGTGTTGGTTGTTAGGTGTTCGAAGATGGTGTTTGTGTTTGTGTTTGATTTTTTACTTTTTATTTGTTATTTTTAGTTCTCAGTGATGGAGTGGAGAGAAAGAGAGAGGCAGAGAGGTGTGAAGTGATGATAGATAGTGGCGATGATGAATTACGAAGGGCATTAAAGAAAACAGCTGAGGGGATTTGGGTTGTCGCACACCCACACACAAATATCTCAAAATTCTTCCCACTTCGAATTTTTATCAGATTTTGTATTTATCCCAATTTTATAATATTATCTTTTAATAACTATTTTAAAAATATCAATATCATATCTCAATTAATAATTAAAAATTTATGGGATATCATATCGCAATATTTTTAAGCCTTTAAGTTCCTCGTCGTATACTCATGCATTTTTTCATTATATTATGCGCATATATTTAGAATTATCTAATATTTTAATTTTTAATTTTTTTTGGATATTACAAAAATCTTGTATGATTATCACGTAACTATGCAAGCTTCGTCGCATTAAATTATAAAATTTATATTATGATCAATATTTCATGATAAATTTGTTCTTTCTCCGTCCCAAATTAAATACAATAATTAATCCGACATGAGATTTTATATGAGTGTTAAATTTGTGTGAATTTTGGTTTAAAAAAAAAATAGTCCTTACATCTCAATTTAATTATAACGCTCTTTTGTTAGTACGTCTCAATTTAATTGTAATACTTTTATTTTTTCTTTATTTGATAATAAATTTATATTAATATAATTCAGATATCCTACGAGCTTTTTTCTTCTCTTCTCTCATTATCTCTCCTAAATCTCACTTATATCCCACCATCACTATAAAAAAACCCTTTCTTCATAAAATTTCATACAAATTTAACATACATATAAAATTATATACCGAATTAAACCATTGTAATTAAATTGGGACAAAAATAATATTTTTTAATGATAGTGAGACTTATTGTAACAATTGAGAAATGAGTTAATGAAGTATGCGGTAACAATTTGATATTTTTAATGTTTAAAAACTTTTTAAAAATAAAAATATTATATTTATTTTGAGATAATATTAAAAAAATATTATATTTATTATGAATATACTGGAGAGTTTGATTGTTTCGTAATACTAGTCAATTTTCGCCTTGCATCTGAACGCAATCAAACTATTGAGAAAATTATTTTATTTTCAGACACTAAATGTAAAAAAATTAACATAGTTAGTGGTTATTTTTTATGACATTTTTTTAAATTGAAAAACAAGTTTAAAATTTACAAATTAAAATTGAAATCCAAGAGAAGATTGAAATTGTACTGCTATATGTCATGTTCTTCGAGCATGGGAGAAATTTTTGTCTGCGATCGATAAAATCAAACGGGCATGCAAAAATGCAGTTGCAGGAGAGATCGCCTGACAGCTAGCAAACTAGGGTGTGGGAAACGGCCACCACATTTCGCGCCACCTCACTTAATTGTCGCCGCCACCACCGCGGTTCAAACGATTGATAACCACGTCGAATCTCAGGAATGGACACGTAATCGAGAATTCCGAAAAGAGATTTGCACCAAGAAGCTAGGAAACGTCTCCCTGTGGTAGTTAAGACATTTCCGGACATCAAGGGGAGAAACAAAAGGACTTTTTTTTTTTTTTTTTAACAATAATTATCTTGCTGATCTGTGAGGAAGTTATAGCGATGTTTGACTGCGGTACCTACAATCTCCACTTCTATATATATATAAAAGTGGCGTGGTGTGATAGAAGCAATCAACATAATTAATATTATATGTTTTTTTTTCATGAATTGTATCATTTTTTTTAAATTACAATTTATAATTGAAGAAGATGCAATTCATTGGAAGGAGGGGTGTAGTTTGTAGTGGTTAATATGTCTGTTGCTGCACCATCAATGATTTTTCTTATATATATATATATAGGATTTGGAGAATATGTGTCATAACATACATATGTCATGATTAAGATTAAAACAAATCAGTGAAAATATGATATTAAATACTGATATTATAATCTTAATCATTTATTTTTGTGTTTTAATCTCAATTATTAAATTTTTAATCACACACATATGCCATGATACATATCTGTTTTTTCATATATATTATATAAAACATTGATTGAAATTATAGGACTTTATAAAATATTTTGCAACAGTGATTCAATAACAGTGAATATTAAATTGAATAATTCAGTCCTCTCATCCCGTCTGTATATATTCATATTTGAAATAATTATGTGAAGGAAGTCTCTCTCAAAGGGCACATTCAACTAGCCAGCTGCTTTCTCCTTTCATTTCCCAGCTAACTGAGGTGAACTACTGAACTCGTCTCTGTATTGCTAATTACTCTCTCTGATTTGCCAGTATCCATAAATCATTGGAAAATATATCTTGGTTAGAGCCAGCTTAGAGGCTTCATTCTTGACGAGAACGGTTAGGAATGTTTCTGAAAATCATAATTAGGATTGCTCATCAATGAGGGTAATTAGAAAGCTGTATATAATTAACTATATATAGCTTAGTGAGCAATATGATTAGTTTGTCTGGGCTTCACTCATCTCCTTTATTATCAACTCCATTCGCGAAGTACGGTTTCTATATCCCATTTTAATAATACAGCTTACGGTATCAGTTTTTATATATAAGGATTCAATTTTAAATTCATTCGTCCAATTGTTTTTCTGTATCGATTTCTTATATTGATTTTCTTTATATTTTCATACATTGATTTTGACATTTGTTTTCATTTTCTAAATTCTATATTAACTTTTCATACTCCCTGCCCCATTTTAATTGAAACATTTTGACTAGACATGAGATTTTATGTGTGTGTTGAATTTATATGGATTTAGATAAAGAAATAATAGCTTTTTTTATGATGGCGGAGTTTACTATCGAGAGAAGTTAATGGTAATACTATAACAATGAGATTGATTTAATTGTTTTTATGCTAAAAGATTATTAAAAAAGAAAATATTTTATTTATTTTGAGACTAACAAAAAAGAAAAATATTTCAATTAATTTGAGATGGAGGGAGTATATTTTTTGTGATAGTTTACTAACATTTTAATGAAAAACAATCTTTTGTTGTTTTATAATAGATGAAAAACTGCTTATATCTTGTTCTTCCAAAAGTTCGTACATGATGGGAAACCTGGGTTTGGTGTTGTTATATACTAACTTTTTTAAAAATATTTTCCTTAATAAAATATGATTTTTTTCCATGTTATATTTATTTTTGAAATTTATAATTCCTAAGTTTTTTTTATAAACATAATTTCTAATTAAGTTTTTTATTTTAGATAGTAACTTTTTTTAGAATTCTAAATAGCATAAATGATCCTAAAATGGGTATAATGAATACTTAATAAAAAAAAATGGGCATAATGAATGATGTTTTCCTATCCTAGAATTGAGGAATGAAATGAGCCATAAGGAATCACGTAGAGACATGGATATGGAATCGGTTGGTTGCGTCCTTTTTTGCCAAAATCTCTATATTTAGGGATATAAAGTGGTTTAGAAAAACGGTTACAAATGCTCTAAGTTAAGCCAGACACCCAGGATGTTATTGCAGAAGCAACAAAGAAAATGGATATGGATGGGACTCTTCTAGGTCGATCAAGATGTTTGAGGCGTTGAGTTCTTCAAGACTCAATGGATACTCATGAAAGTGATTTCGATTACCAACAAGATAGTATGCTATATTCATTCAATTCACTCAAGGTTCTTAATTAAATAAAGGTTGCATGATGACTCAACTAGGAAATTACGACAAAAAAAGAAACAAATACAAATCATCCAGTAAATAAAATCAAATAGTACTAAGACGAAAACTGAATTATTCTGTAAAACGCTCCTGTATCTGATGTCTCATCTTCTCATGTTGCTCAGTAACAGTAGAACTATTATGAGCAAGGAGCAAGGCAACACGCAGGAGCATGATATCGTGACTCCAAACGGCATAGATGCAAATGATATTCTCAGCAATGGCTATGAGGACATGTCGACAGACATATTCAAGGACTTATCCGATATTTATGAGCTACAGATCCTAACGCCATCTCGAGAAACCAGCAATTGTAGTGTGAAATGCAATGGCATGACAAGAGATCGGGACGAGGGATGCTTGAGCAATGATAAACGAATCCAACCCAGCGAAAACCAAGTTATGTCTCCTTGTTCCTTTTTTTTCTCATATAAGAAGCTTTTTCTCATCTGATCAGTAGTTTCCTTAGATAAATGAACAACATGATGGTATACCATATACCTACTATATAATGCGATAGGAGATCTGAAATTCATGCGTTCACGAACATGATTTTAGGAGAACGACGATACAGTTGAGCAGGACAGGAAAAGGAAGCGGATTGTGCAGCTTAAACACGTACGCTCGGCAGAGACACACAACACGTCTGAGAGGGTGAGACTATATTTTTTCCTGTACATGCCCTCCCTAATATTCGATCACTCACAAATCCCTCGATTTGAGGTTCCAAAATAAAAAGACTGTAAGAGTTTTACACCCACAGATTTAGTATACATCTGTTCCGCTTGTTGAGGGTTTGCCATGCTTGAACAGAGACGAAGGGCTCGACTGACGGAAAAGATGAGAGCGCTGCAGGAACTTATACCCAATTGTTCCAAGGTTTCTAATCTCATGCCCATCACTTTTAAAATTCTTTGTTCGAAACAAAGTAGCAACGTCCTTTCCTCTTCTTCACCAGGTATGGATTTATAAAACAGTTATGATGATAATCTGCGCTTAGACCGCCGCCTAGTCTGCATTGGAGCTGTAGCCTGGGTGCTTTGCCATTTCATTGATCACCTTTTGAAAGCCCTCTTAACTGTATGCTGGAATGCTTCAGAAAGACAAAGGATCCATCTTGGACGATGCCATACACTACATCAAGACACGGAACCTTGAGAGCAAAGTACCTGCACGAGACTTCATCCTTTCAACTTCGTGTGTCTCACCCCAATCAGCATTTCTTGGTTTACCAATGAGTTTATTTCGACTTGTCTTGTGGTAATGTCTTTTCAGCTGATGTCAATGGCATTGCACACATCAATGTTCTCAGCTCGGATTGACCCAACAATATATCCGGTGCCCGGTTCAGCATATCATCTTCCCGTGATGAGGCCTTTATCTGGAACGGAACCTGGTATCATAAGCATTGGTAAGCTGCAACGATTCTCTTCACCGTACTTTACACGTGATCTATGCTTCTCATTGCCCTGACAATGAAGCTGCATATCGCATTTATGTTCTTCCACCATCAAGGCCATTCTCCATCCAGCATGTGCATGCCACACTTGCCATTTCCGGCCTGCTCCACACCAGAAGTGATGTCGCCTGGAAACTCTCGTATACAAGCCTCCCCTGCTATTCATGCGTTTCCTGGACTGCAAGTGCCTTTCTGTTCTCCGCAGAATTTCCATTTCGCAGTAGGAGGAACATCATCTAGACCACTGAATGTCGGTCTGGGATCGGAGCGCCTTGGTTGGAGTTTATCGGATCCAGGGCAGAGCAACTTCGGCGGTGCAACCAGTAATCCTCGGGAAGAGCTGCATCAACACCAGGTAAATTAAAATCTTCTTTATGATTAGCAAAAACACACTCATCTGAATTCAATATCATTGTTGACAAGCATTCAACTTTTCAGGCATCAACCCTTCCAATGATACAAAACCACGGGCTGTGGAATGGAATCTCACCAGAATGATCACGAGGCTTAATTCATGTAGTTGAATGCTTCATTTTATCTTAGTTCGAAGTTTCAAGATACAATAATCAAGCACACCCCGAATATGAAATCCAGGTATTGGAGACAGATTTATTAAAATAGATGTACTGACCATAAATCATACGCATCATAAAAACCATTCTGAAGTATACACAACATTATAACATTCCACTGAGACATGCTTACAACAGCAGATACATACACACATAGGGATTGCCTCATAATGCCCAACTATGTTTCTAGGAGTGACCGACCAAGGACACCCAGTTTACAGCGAAGAGATTATTACAAGATCCAGGCAGGCTGCTGATTACTCATCATGGTCAATCAGCCACGGTCACTTGCCGAACTAAACCACATGGGTTCGCTCGTTATTACTTCAAAAGAAAGTTTTAACGAGATACCCGTGTTTAAGTCGGTAAACCCTGCCTCGAGAGGAAATCGCTATACCCAATACATTGTCACAGACAGCTAGATGCAAACGTTGGTGTAAACCTTTTGTCTTCCTAATCACATGGCTAATCAAACCGCAACGAGCTTCCACGAACCTATCCTACTCATCCTGCTAAGCCTTATCTTAATAAAACAAGTACCTTTCCCATTACTGCGTCACGAACATACCAGGCGCGAACATTTGAGTAAGCTTTGTTATCCCCTACCAGAGATCACATTGTTGATATTGTCCTCATATCCACGCAACTTTCCAGCGTGAGCAAAGATATAGCGTCTTAAATGCCGCTGTCCCCAATCACTATGCTATTGCTACCACATATTTCAGCCATTGCCCGATACGAAGGGATTCTCTATTACTTGACCCGACTGATATGTTTCCCATAGAGGTTAAAATTTCTACCCAACGCGATAAAATTCATTAACACTCGCGCTAAAAGTTGGAAATATGTCAACATCTCCAAATCTAGCCATACCTAAATCTGGTAGATGAGAATCCATAATCTCAAAACACTTGCACCCAAGTTTTGTCATTCATGAAATGAAGTTGATTTGAGAGATACTTAGGATGAGAATATAATCTTCCCTGAAAGATGATCACACGGAAATCTTAAACCCAGAATAATAAACACGACAAAGATAAAAAGCAAGAACAAACCAATTAAGAAACTAATACCTACAAAAAGCAAGTACTGGTCGACTAAACATTCTTGTCGCTGGCATAACTGAAAACATCGGTGTGAAACAAAAACGAAGATTCTGGGTATGAATTAAAAACATAAACAAAGCCGATGAAATTGATGAATATCGAATCCTTTCTCTGTTCCGGAGAAAGGAAAATAATGTTTTTTGTTCTTTGTAATTGATGTCAAAAGCCCTTAATCATCGAACATAACAGCATCAACCCCTAAAGAGAAATCTAAAAGCTAGCCAAACTAACAGGCGGTGCTGTGTACTCTAGTATTTAGCTTTCAATCCTGCATCTACATTTCTTACCGGTGGAAGTAAATTAAGGAGGCCCTTCGCACGGTTGGTAGGTCGATCGCTATTAATCGCCCACTAGAAAGGAAATGCGGACCTCTAAACAATACTAACAAGTAGCAACCATTTCTGCTTTTAAATCTCCATTCTGACTTTTACCATTAACCACAAGAAATAATTAAAAAAAAACTAAATCAATTACTACCACATGATTAACATATTAACAAAACTCTTATTCTCAATTACAACACTTGAAAACTAAATCAAAAGGAAGCACGTAAAGCTTACCAGCAAAGAATCGGGACTGGCTATTTGACCTCGAATTCAGAAGGTTTAACACGAGGCACCGGAAACAACAAACGCGCAGCATGTTTCATCTTCAAAACTTCCGAGCTCCAGCCACACCAGCTCGGCCGTATCTTTTGCTTGCGACTACCTGAAATTCAATTGGTTACAAAAGTTACTGTTTAAAGTAAAAATGTCAACAACAGTAAAAGAGGCTTGCCATAACGAATTCGGCAATGTCTTGTCCCACCACATTGAACTGAATTCGGGAAAATTTTCCTAATTAATGTGTTGTCCCACAACAGTATGGGGCATTGATAGGTACTCAAAACCATCTATAAATGCAGTACCTGCGAGCAGCGAGGCAAACAACCACTGGAATAAAGTTGAGAAAAACACAAACGAACACACATCTGCAACATGGATGAGAAGCCGCATGTAGTGTGCGTACCTTACGCAGCTCAGGGGCACATAAACCCGATGATGAGGTTGGCTAAGTTCCTGTACATCAAGGGATTTCATGTAACTTTCGTCCTAACAGAGTACAACCGGAACCGCCTACTACGGTCTTGTGGCAAGAACTCGCTCGACGGCCTCCCTTCATTCAGGTTTGAGGCGATTCCGGATGGCCTCCCACCTGTAGATGATGATGTTAGCCAGGATACGTGGATTCTTATGGAATCCATGGACAGGACGTGTGCTGGACCGTTGAAGGAGCTTATCGCTAGGCTCAACAACACGGCTACGTCCGGTGGCGTGCCACCGGTGACCTGCATAATCGGTGACGGAGCCCTGAAGTTCACGTTGGCGGTGGCCGAGGAGCTTCGTATCCCTAATGCTATTCTGTGGACTGCAAGTGCCTGCGGATTCCTGGGGTACAGCCATTTCCAGAGTCTAGCTGAAAAGGGTCTCGTCCCCCTGAAAGGTACCCCTCCCTCCTTATAAACCTGAAACCAGCATTTTATTTATTACATGAAATTATCAAGCATGCTTATCCTTTGATGATATATATGTTGTTGTATATATGTCTTCAACTTGCAGATGAAAGTTACTTAACAAATGGGTACTTGGACAAGGTGATAGGCATTATACCTGGAATGGAAGGCATCCCATTGAAGTATCTACCATCCTTCCTCAGGACGACCGACCCTAACGACTTCATGTTCCAAGCTGCGATTGTCTGGATACAGATAATACGCCGAAAAGCTTCTGCTATAATCTTCAATTCGTTCACTGAACTAGATCGAGATGTGATCTCCTCACTCGCCCCTAGCTTCCCCCCTCTCTACCCCATTGGCCCTCTCCACCTCCTCGTAAACCAAATCGAAGAAGAGAACACAGAGACGAAGTCATTAAGCTCTAATCTCTGGAAGCATGATGACAAGTGCCTACAATGGCTCGACGCAAGACCGTCTAGCTCAGTGGTTTATGTTAGTTTTGGGAGCATCACTGTGATGACTCCCGCCCAACTCGTGGAGTTTGCATGGGGCCTTGCCAACAGCAAGCACTACTTCCTCTGGATCATAAGGCCGGACCTTGTCTCTGGAGACACGGCAGTCGTACCCACAGAGTTCGTCGAGGAGACCAAAGAGAGGGGGCTTCTTGCATCCTGGTGTGACCAGGAAAGTGTGCTGAGCCACCAAGCAGTTGGTGCATTCTTAACACACAATGGGTGGAATTCCACGATAGAGAGTATTTCTTGCGGGGTGCCTATGATCTGCTGGCCGTT
Organism: Drosera capensis; assembly: GCA_001925005.1. Lineage (NCBI taxonomy): Eukaryota > Viridiplantae > Streptophyta > Magnoliopsida > Caryophyllales > Droseraceae > Drosera > Drosera capensis. The sequence goes on from LIEC01011878.1 coordinate 105,548, forward strand.
CTTCGCGGATCAGCAGCCGAACTGTTGGTTTACTTGTGAAAAATGGCATACAGGGATGGAAATTGATAGTGAGGTGAGGCAAGAGCAGGTCGAGAAGCAAGTGAGAGAGATTATGGAAGGAGAGAAGGGAAAAGAGCTGCGAACCAAAGCCATGGAGTGGAAGAGCTTGGCTAAGGAAGCCGCTACCTGGGCATCTGGATCATCTTATTTGAACCTGGACAGGTTGATACAGGATGTGCTACTCGTGCCTAAGATCAAAGCACGAGAGGGATCAACCTAGGCGACCCAATTGTTTTGACGATCCAGCAAGACGAAACAGAACATGCAGTATCAAAAAGATACCAAGCATTGTGAAGTGCAAGCAAGTGATTCATTGTGTGCAAATCCTAGAAATAATCTAAAAAACATATGTTCAAGAAAATACACAAGTCATCAAAATCATCATCCCCCCCCGACTCCATGGATATTCACCGAAAGTACGAGTTGCATACTAGATGGCATCAATCCCATCATAGCTTCTCGGCAAATCATACCCTAAAAAGACATGATGCGTGCAACATATGTAACCGACACATGTTGTATACCAGTCATCATTCAAAACAGTCATGAGCTTTGCCACAGAAAGCCATATCGTATGCCTTTTTAGTAAAAATTCAATTGCACATTACTAACGTTCATAGTCCTTTAGGTTCTGCGGTCGTATTATTATGGATTTCTACCCCACCTACCGCATTATTATGCTCAAAATAAGTTGGTTCTTGGTTCACAGCAATTTCAATTGTTAACATGGCTGACGAATCGCAGACGCAAGTTACTTCACAAATGGGTACTTGGGCACTTTGATAGATTCGATACCTGGCATGGAAGGCATCACCTTGAAGCATCTTCCTACCTTCATCAGGACAACTGACCCAAATCATTTCTGGTTCAATATAGCTATTATTGACACAACACAGAGAGAATACGTCAAACAGCTTCTGCTATCATCTTCAATACATTCATCACTCTCCTGGAGCGAGATGCGATAACCTCCCTCATTGGCCCATTGGCCCGTTCCACCTTTTAGTAAACCAAAATCCAACATGACCACATAGAGATCAAATCATTAGGTCCATGAGAGCCTTTTTCAAACCTCTGATAAGTCATAGAAATGGTTGTTATTCTTTGCTACTTGATTGAAGACGTTTCTCATACCAGAAGTCCATTGGATGATCAATGCCGGTGTCTGACGATCAATGATGTTTCTCATATTAGGTTTTCAATACCGGTGTCAGATGATCAATCATATGAATCTCTCAGTTACATATTGGATGTATACATGTCCAGCTACAGTTTTGAAAGCTCGCAGACATTTCTCTCCAACAGAAGACCTCTCCTTCTATCGAAGCAGGATTCTGAGTCTTGGTATGATTCCTACTTATGCTTTTATCCTGTGTCATCTTTCTCGTCAACTCAGGTAGCACTGATCTACGGAGCGATATCTATGGTCCAAAATAACTCACATCACCATACAGTAATTTTGGCATTCCCCCACCACATAGCATTACCAAGTGACTTTTTGTCATGAGGGGAAAGATACAACCAATTGCGTCCACAACATAAAGAAAGTGACAGAGATGAAAAAGTACTAGTACATGATAGTTTTAGATTTTATACTCGGCAATTTGCATATTCACAACTTCGATGACGTGCGTGAATCTGGTTGGGATTTATGTGGATTGTCTGGTGGGTGTTGACAGCTCTTTTGGTAATAACCATCTCTTTTGAGATCTTAATAAGCGACAGTTATCCTTACTCAAGGCAGTATCAAACATTCCCTCCTATATAAGACTATAAGAAACTAAATAAAAAACGGAAGGCAGCAGTTGTATGGTATTGCTGCATGACTAACAACTAACAATATCTCCAGCAAGCACACAAGAACACCATATTAGTGTTTCATTCTATATCAGAGAATTCCGAATCTATGGCCGAGATAAAGGAACATATAAAATTACATATGAAACCCTCTGCTTATGTGTGTATCTAAGAAGTTGTGTTTTTTCTTTCCAGAACTTCTGCCAGAGGTAAAGCTTACAATAAAGCTGGAGTAAAATGCTAAATATCAATCACGCACTCTTAAATTAAGCAAGAAGAATATCTTACCAACCCTGAGAGTGGATGATCAAGATCCCATTTTGACTTGATCACTTGAACTCAGAAGAGATAGCCAGACAAGGCACTGAAAAGATTCATTATCTCAACTCATGCTCTTATGAAAGTTCACCTCATAGTAGTCGTCCAGAATGGAATGCCACTGTATGCCACCATCCTGAAATTGAACCCTTCGAATATCTCAAGTAGGACACATCAGTTGCACCAAAAAAAGAAAGGGGAAAAAAGATGTAGCCAAAACGTCCCATATCAACTTACTATGAAAAAGCCAAAGATCCATAAAAGCGCATACTGCATAACTTCAAGTAATCCATAAATTATACAGTACCACACTAAAAGTCCTTAGATACTACGACCCACTATGAAATCTTGAACGTGGTCAAGGTCCCCCCC